>JAFBJU010001275.1:0-62177 GCA_016785305.1 Colistium nudipinnis
TTTTGGACGACAGAAAAGTCCCCAAAAAGGAGGAAATGTTCACTTTTTTTAAATTTATTTTCGCACCTACCCTATTTTTAAGCCCTGCCGATGCTGCTGTGCGAGGTTTTAGTGTTTTCGACATTTTTGAAAATTTGGATTTTTCGGGGGCCGAAGGTAAGGCTATAGTAAGGCGTCTTTTTCACATTTTGGACGACAGAAAAAGTCCCCAAAAAGGAGTAAATATTCATTTTTTTCCACTTTATTTTCGCACCTACCCTATTTTTAAGCCCTGCCGATGCTGCTGTGCGAGTTTCGAGTGTTTTCGACATGTTTGAAAATTTAGATTTTTCGGGGCCGAAGGTAAGGCTATAGTAAGGCGTTTAAGCCGTGCTGATGATGCCGTGCGTGTTTCGAGTGTTTTCAACAAGTTTGACATTTTTTATATTTTGGGTCCACATGCTATATTATTTTTTTGGACAACATGCTATACTTTCACGTTTCTGGTTTCAGAATATTATATTATATATATTTAATTCATCGTTAACCTTTCAGTGATTTTTTCAATAAATGTTCCGGGTCTGCTTTTCATCTCTCAGCAATGTTTTTGCTATTATCTTCAGGCTTCATCTTCCACATCTTTTTTTTTTTTTCAGGCTCCATCTTTTACTTTTCATGAGATGCTTCACTGAATGCAGTAAAGTGTAGGAACTGATTTCATGTTGAGTGTTTTTCAAGTCTGAAGAAAACTAACAAATTTCCACATTTCAGATTTATTCATGTTACTCAAATTGGTTCAAACAGATTTGTTTTTAACCAAATACATGGCATCAGCACATAACACATGGATATTTGAAGGAATCACCTGACATGCACATAAGTGGGTGATGTGTCCGTAGTTACAGGTTAGCATTCGCCTACTGAGATATTTGATGCACATGTATTTTAATCTACTCAAGGCTAAAAAGATACTCATTACATAACGCAAGAAAGAAATGGTGCAAAAGTGTGTCATCATCCAATTTCCCCATTGGTTTACATGCCATCGTTAAAACAGTTTGAAAACATAATTTGTGTCAGTGGGATCTTGCGTCATAGCATTAGATATGAATTCTCAGAAACTCTTATCACAATCCCGGTCACTTATAGTGTTAATATTGTGAGTATGGGTATTCTCCCAAGGATTACACATGGGGTGGAGTAAGGTTTTGATAGTGGTTAAACATGACAAACAGGGTGATGACACGCGCCGTTGTCCGGTGTATTTTTCTTACCTTTTTTCCACGACAAAGAGTAGAGTAACGACACAAGTTTGCCCAAACAGGGCTCACAGGTGGGACAGGTTCAGTGGATCACAGCAGCAGAGACAGCAACAGCAGCAGCAGCAGCAGCAGCAGCAGCAGCACACACGACCTGTCCGCTCCCCCACGCGCCTCAACTGATCCCCTCCACTGATCCCTCAGCTGGCCTCCTCACATGGCCTACACCTACACCCCTCCAGTGAAAACAGGAAGCCACCACCCCCGGCTCATTTGAAAACGCGTGTACATTTGAAATAACTCACACGGTTACAACGTATACAATACACATGCTCCACAGGACTTAAAAGGGGAGGGGGGGGGGGGGGGGGGGTCGGGGGGGGGGAAATGTCTGATGAACTGAGCAAATGCCAAACAAAAGCTGGAACCCCTCTACCCACCACTCTGTCTCTCTCTCTCTCGCTCTCTCTCTTTCCTGTTCACTCCACTCAGCCTAATTGGAATCTGCTGGTGTAGTGCAGCCCCACGCTCACATGTGCAGCCCGTGAACACCAACCCCAAGTAGCCAACCGCTAGGAGAGGGCGGTTCGAAGGGCTCACCAAATTAAAATCAGCACATGACCTACTTTAGTCGGTGTGCGGTTTACTTCTAATGTGCGAGTGAGTCTCTTGACCTCAGTGAGGAGGGTGATAAGCAGCTCCCTCACAGGTGTGTAGCATGCAATTTTGCAGTAATTACCAGTGTCCTTGTCGCAGTTCCGGAGTTACTGAGCCACAGTAAAACACAGCTGATGAACACAGTGGAGGACTTTGAGCGTGCTTAACAGAGATATTTCCCAATGGACACGGTGGAGACAAAAACAAAAACACATACAGAGCCAAAAGACTCGATTTGTCCAGGTGGACAGAAACCAATCGTGAAAGCCGTCTAGGCCGCCATGTCATTCAGAAAGTAAACCCGCCACAATCGAAAGCATCGAAATCAGAGTGAGCCACTTCATAGTCAAAGCCGCTGTAGTGCGGGGAGTCGAGTGCGGGGCTGCCGGTGTGATAGGAGCCCGTCGGCCCCAAGCCGGAGAAATCCGCGTTGACCGCCACTTCGGGGGCTTTGGCTTCAAGATTCGAGGGGGAGCAGGCGCCCAGATAGCCCATGGCCGAGGACGCAGCAGCGCCGCCCATCAGCAGATAAACCGCGCTCACTGCACGGGCGTTACTGATCGTGCCGTGGCGCAGACACGTGGCGGAACGAGCACTTCCTGTGTCGTACTTGACACGGGGGGAAATCCTGCCTGGAATGGAAAACGTTTTTTTTTTTGGCGTTTTTAGATCGGTAACCAGAAAGAAAACGTCAAGTATCGTTTGTATTTGCTTTGTATTCTCTGAACTTGTTTACTGACACAAACATGCGCGCATCCTTCACCGACCTTTCTCCCTGGGGGAAGCAAAGGTCATGGGCCCGGGCGAGGACGTCTTTCTGTCGCCCGCGGGCGGAGATGGCTGATCTCTGTCGACGATCTGCTCGGGCACCAGATCGTGGAGAGCGATGTGCGGTGGTGGTACCTGGTGTCTCTTGCAAGGACTGAGAGGTGACGAAAGACTCTGTAGGATACAAAATAAGCAATGGCAAGAGAGCAATGTGCGGGCGGATTTTGGCTTTGACAAAGAAATAAAAGAATCTCATTCAGTTAAAATAAAAACAAAAGTATGAAGTCTATAGATGAGACATTGGAGATACAAATACAATAGAAGAGTGATGCATGATTGTTGATTCTGATGATTCTAGTGGTTCGCAAGTAACATGACTCTTGTCTTGAGCCGATTAAATGCGTTAAATATGTTCGCCAAAGACTCCAAAAGCCCGACAGCGTTAGATATCCACAGTTTTCAAAGCCAAGCAAGTCTTACCTTTTTCACTTTTTTCAGCGTATTCACCCATTGACTGGAAGTGGGTGCAAAAGAAAAAAAAAAAGATTTGTTATTCCCATGCAAATCAAAAATACATCAATCCTCCAAATCAAGTGCGCACCGGTGAAGCGGTTGTGTAGTGCATAGGCCTATGGCTGTCTGGCACTCACTAGTGTTCCATGCCCTTTCGCACATCTCCTGCTACACAATGTCATTGTCAGGTGTGTCACAACTACTACTCAGACAAACTGGAGCAAGAATGGAAAATAGTGATCAGGTGATACTATGAGGCTGTGGTGGGGTTGTGCATGTTTTCTTGCCATATTTGGACCGGGATGTGTATTTTCTGTTCATTATTATTATTATTATTATTATTATTATTATTATTATTATTATTATTATTATTGTTATTACTATTATTATTATTATTATTATGATTATTGTTATTACTATTATTATTATTATTATTATATATTAGGACAGACGTAAGCATTGTATCAATCCTTACTCTTGACAAATATATATATATATATATATATATATATATATATTGATAATTGGTGGTCATTTTCTGACAAAAACACCAATCCACAATCTGGAGGGTACTTTTATCTACTGGGACAAAAACAAATAAAATTCGATAGAGAAATAATAGAGAAAGTGCAGTGAGTATCAGACCTGCAGTCTGCAGAGGTTTCAGCCAGCAGCAGCAGGAATTTGTTCTGGGGGAGGATCAGAGCGAAGCAGCGATCCCTGCCTCCGCCGGACGGCAACTTGGGCAGGTCCAAGATCTCCTTGCCCTCCACTATGGCCTCACAACCGCTCTGCAGCTGCACCAGCTGGTCAGGAGGAGACGCTGCATCGCGGCAGACCAGGAGACCGCCCTCAGCCGTCAGCAGCAGAAACCTCTTTTTCCACTGTTTGAAAATGAATCCCCCTGAGAGAAGACAGGATGAGATGAGCGGCGCAGGAGGAGAACAAAATGAGATGGAAGGGCGCGGAACAGAGAAGAGCGCTTGTCTGAGGAAGCGGCGCTGTCATGAACGAGTCTGACTTAAACGCGCCCAAAACAGCCAAAGTTCACAGGCAGCATTGGGCGTGGCCACAGTCCCGGCCGAAAGCGGGAGCGCCGCTCGGCTGGATTATGGCACGAGAGCTCTGCCATGGCCGCAGATTAAAGGCCGTCAGACGCTTGGAGGATCAGGGAGCTGGGCATATGAGGCAGGACCAATCGGGGCCAATGGGAATTGGCGCGCACGTGATGTGGCGTAATGGCACGCACACATCAGGATCTGCTTGTGCTGCGTGCGCACACCGTTTGAATCACAACAAACCACGACCTTTCTTAAAATAACTGAGTTACAACATCAAGGGGGCCGACGAGCAAAGGCAAAAAAAAGGGAGACCGAGATGGGAGTTTGCTCCACTTTGTGTGTTTTTAGCCCCGGCTGGAGAGTATGACTTTATCAGAGTTTGCGACAAAGGTGTGACTATCGCTGGAGAATTGATTCAATGATTCAAGGAAAAAAGGGATTTGGTCTCCAAACCATAGTTAACGGTTTTAACATTTCATAACCAACTGCACTGTGTGCCACCTGGGAACAAGTCCCCATTGAATCACGAAGACACAAAATGCTGTCGTGTTCTCACGAGACACCATCACGCCTCCTCCATGCAGAAAACACAACAAAAAAAACACAAAAATTCAAAGTAAATGATTATTTTTTGAATTCCAAGATGAGAAATACAAACAACACGAGCTCTCGGAAAAGCTTAAAAGGACTTTTAAGGGTTGAAAAAAAAAATCAACCCACCGTACATCCTGAGCGTCCCTCGGTGGATCCCCGAGGCGTCCATGTCGCCGGACGATGTGTCCCGGTGGCGACAGGCTCGGAGAGAAGCGCCTCAGGACAGGGTGGGGGCGAAAATCACGAGGCTCGATGTGAGCTTTAATGCTCGGAGTTAATCCCCCCCCCCCCCCCCCCCCCCCTCGGAGTTAATCCCCCCCCCCCCCCGCCCCATTCAGGGCCAGAGTTCAGCAGCGTGGTATGAAAATGGGTTGTGATGAGATGCCACACAAGCGGCTGTGTGCGTGCTGAGTCACTGCCTAACAGCAGGATTTTTGTCCCTCCTTGATATTATTCGGCTTCCCATGCGCAGCATTAAACGTCACTTTAAATCAGCTTCACGATCGGATTGATTTCCCCCCCCCCTCCCCGTCCTATTTTTAAATCCGCCATAATTTGCCCTTCGCCATCACAGCAGTCACGGAAAGAGACCACTAGGCCTTCACGATGAAGTTTATTCTTTTAGGTAGGGTTTGCTCCTCAGAAAATATGTTTTGGTGGTGGCTTCCTGTTTTTCGTTGTGGCGTCACCAACAATACATATCCTAAAATCGGAGAGATACAAGATATAGGTATAGCATACCTGCAGAACACTACAATGAGAAAGAAAAACCAAAAAACAAGGTGGATTTAGAAAATAAAAATAAATACCCAATGAATCACAAAGCCAACACATGGCACATTTGAATAAAATACCTGTTCATAAATAAAGACAAAGCCAGCTTCCCACCTTCTGCTATCTACCGTAGGTGCTGATGAATGCATGTGATGCCACTGCTCACATTCTCACAATAAACGCTCAAACTGAAGCTTACTCAGGCAAATCCCTTATGTCCTGGACCTGGCTAAAGAGGCAACGTGTGTATGTCATGTGCTATCAAGTGTGATTAAAGTACAGTGTAAAAAGGTGTCATTTTACAATGAATGAACGACGACATTTGGAAGCGACGACTGTTCCGTGGTTTTGGACGTCGCCAAAGCTTCCAGGGTTGTTCGCGCTGTTGACAAAATCACTTTGTTATGGGTTTTTTTTTTTTTTTTGTCCGGAATGATGGTCGGGTCAGTCATCGTCGGTGTGTAGGTGCGGGGGGGGGGCCCCGCCGGTTGACTAGGAAAGTTGATCCTCGTATTGTTTTCTGAAACAGTCACCAGCGGGGAAGAAGTCCCAGCAGCGCTCCTGGTACATCTTCCACACATACGACTCCTAAGACAAAGGAATCGTACGTAAGACGGGAAGCTGACTGGGGGGGGGACCAGGATGGTAAAAATCCCCCAAAATATAAAAGAACAATTCTGACCTGTCCGGTGTGCTCCGTCTCGTCCTTGTTGATAAGGTACATTAAGAAGAACCTTAAAAAAAAACGAAAAAAAAAGAAGACACTCGTGTTAACATTTCCTCATTTGTACACGGACACGCACGCCAACGAACGTACTACACACACATGGGGGCAGAGAGGAAGCGACTCACATGTAATTGGCCAGGTTGTGCTCATCGAAGGTGTGGGTCTCAAAGCCGTGTGGCGTCGTGTCAAAGTAGTCACTTCCGATGCCACATATGAAGCATTTTGTCTGCGCAGAAATGGCGGCCGGTGAGATACAAAGCCACGCCGTGCAACCCCCCCCAGGTAAACGTGTCAATTTTCAAGTCGACCTCTCATACCTCCATGTCCTCCTTGACCTGCTCTTGTTGGTCTCTGAGCTCCCCAAAGGCATCGATGATCAGACCTGGAGCAGTTGGATGGCAAGAGGCGTTCGCAAAAATCAGATCAAAGTGTTAAACATGAGATCTGAGTGTGTCTTCGTTCTTTTTACCCTGAATAATGGCCAGCAGAATGACAATGACGAAGAAGAAGAAAGTGATGTCGAAGACCACGCGATAGAGCTCGTATTCATCTCCGGCGGGATCCTCGATCTCATCTCCAATGCCTCCCCCAGCGCGCACACCCACGTACATGTGGAACAGGTAACACTGTAAAGTAAAAAAAAAAAAAAAAAAACCTTACGGGAAGTGGCGCACGCTTTTTTTTTTTTTTTTTTTTCCAGATGGGAACGCGACGTACGGTCATCATGTCGTCACATTTCATATCGGGCTCGTCTTCGTCCTCGCCCTTGTTGTAAAACTTGCGGAAGAAATTGAAGGCCACCACCGTGTACAGGTACACCACCACGGCCAGCAGGCCCACCGTCATCATGAGCTGTAGCGGGAACAAGGGGGGGTTGGGGTCAGGGTCAGTGCACGCGAAATCTCGCCCGCGGCCAAATGAGTACGACGGAGTTGCCCCCCGAGCTCGCCTGTTTGCCGTTGTGCGTGACCGAGGACAGGATCGTGCGCAGAGTCTTCACGCCCATGGCAATGTCGAGCAAGTGGCAGGCGTAGAAGAAGTTGTTGTAATGTCCAAGCAAAGACATTATGGTGTACCAGCACAGGTACAGGAACGTCTGCAGAGAGAAAACCCAGGACCCATGCGTTCACACTGCATCGTATAAGGCGGGCATGGCGCGGTATGGTATATTACGGTAATAAACGTGAGTTGGCTCACCCCGTCTGTGAACACGACCCCGAATTTCCAGATCTGGTATTTGATGTCAAAGGCCGTCGTCCTAAAAGGGTGGAGATCCACGGTACCGGTTTTAAAAATCACAGGTTTGAATTTCGGAAGGCAGTGTCGGACGTGTGTCTCGCGCGCGCAGCGCCGTACCATGCGAAGACGGAGGTGTCCGGTTCTTCCTGTTTCTTCTCGTGTTGCTGACTCACGTCCAGGGAGGCCAAATCGACACCCAGCAGCTCAGCGATCCTCTCCCTGCCATAAATGTCTCCGTACTTATCCAGAACCTGGACACAGACATTACGTTGATGCGACGACCCTCGACCTCGGAACCGGTTTCAACATCAATGGTTTCAACGAGCAATAGGAGAAAAAAAAACAGAAAAAAAAAAATAAAACGTACCTTTCGTTTGACAAATTTATCCCAATAGTTGTTGGGGAAAGAGCTGTGGGGGGGAAAAAAAAAAAAACAGAAAACAAAAAAACAATTCAATTATAACAGGCCTGCGTGTACTAAGTGAAGCATCCGTCATTAGTGGCTCTTTTTTTTTTTATTTATTTTTTCTCCACGTACGGTGTGTTTAGGACCAATCTGTCCCACTGGCCCTTGATGTCGTCATCCTCGGGCTGCTCGGTGATGAAGAGGCCGTCAAACTCCAGCTTTCTCGCAAGTTCCTTCTCCCTTTTGAAGATCACGAGGGGGATCTGGCAAAAAAAACGAAAAAACGACGAAAAAGACAAGAAAACCAACAAACGGACGCTGTTCAACCGGTGAATGATTTGAAATCCATTTCCGACACAAGTCTCAACCCAGTTCACCGTCCCACATTTGATCCCAGTTCATTCATCTCTTCACCTTGAGGCAGTTGTAGCCAATGATGCAGATGAACGAGATGACCGTGTGCAGGATGGCCACGAAGGCCAAGGTGGGCTGCATGTAGCCCGTGCTCTCCTCTAAATAGAAGTAAAGGGGCACGTCCTCGTCGTCCTCGTCTCCTCCCTCGTCCATTCCGGATCCCTCGGCTTCCTCCCCGGAGCCTTCGAACGAGCCGGAGCCCTCGAACAGCCCGCTTCCCTCCCACATGCCGGATCCTTCCATTTCGTCGCCGTCGGGCGGGCTGTCGGAGACCTTGGGACGGACGAACGAACGCGCGACAGTTGAAACAAAGCGGGCGCGGGCGCACCGTGACCGCTGCGAAGCGAGAACGCGTCGCCTCACCTTGTAGAAGAGCAGGATGAAGTTCAGGGCGAAGGCAAGGAACAGAGCCAGGAACCTCAGGTTGTAGAAGTTTCTGGAGAGGTAGTTCTACAAAGCAGAGAGGAACATTTAGGGCGCGGAGAGAGATTTCCAAATGAGACCGCACGTGCGACACCCCTGGGTCACCATAAATTTGTTCCTCTGAGTTTCCAGCTCGGTCCAGATTTGGAAGCCTCCTCCCCTTTTGGTCTTCTTCTCTTTCTTTGCCGCCGATTTCTTCGGCGACTCCGGCTGTTCCCTCTCTTTGCTCTCCGCTTCTTTCTCAGCTTTCTCTCCCGTTTCAACACTAACAAAAAAAAAAAATGTATTTTGGTCATTTCATTATCCCATCGACATCAGAGCCACGGTGCCCCAAGGCCGTCACTGGCGCAGAGGTAAACCTCTGTTTATTTACAACAGCAGATAACGATTCTGAAATTGTAATCCGACACTTTGCGTAGGCAAACGTTGACCGGGTAGCATTTTAATAGTTTGCCCAAGGAACTGCTGCACGGGAACATACCAAAGTGTGTGCAAAACCCTGCAAACGTCCCCATCCCGAATGATTTATATCCAAAACCTTCTTTTATAGATTTTACAGTAGCCGGCGGAGAGAGCAAGTTTGGTGTGTTAGTGTGTCTGCACTCATGATGGGGAGGAATTATGCTGTAGTGCATATTAGTGTAAATGTGCGCAGCTCACTCGGCCTTCTCCGGCTCCGGAGGGGGCTCCACGACAGGAAGAGGTTCCGGTGGCTTCTGGCTGGCCTCCGCCTCTTCTGCCGGCTGTAACCAAAAAGAGAAACACACCGATTTCCTGCACGGCTGACTTTTGTCCTTTTGAACCACTCCAATACATTGTCGGAGCCAACATCGGAAGACGTGGACGAGGGGGTCGCCTACCGTGGGAACCACTTAGCATTTACGTAGATGCATCGCATTTACGACAACTCACCATTTTTCTCTTTGTTATGGGAGTGCCTTCAGGAGTCGGGGGCTCAACAATCGCCTCCAAGCCCATGTCTCCGAGTCCGCCCGGGGCGTCCATCCCCGGTATCCTTCCGCCCTCCTTCTCCTGGGTGTCCTCCTCCTCCTCCTCTCCGCTCCCGGTCTCTCCGGTGTCCGCCACCCCCCCGGCCTCTTGCTCCTCGCCTGCGCCCGTCTCCCCCGGCCCGTCCCCGTGCACGTCGTCCTGCGTGGGGTCCGGCATGCTCGCCAGCAGCTCGGTCACCGTGATGTTCTTGGCTCCCTCCACCAAGCCGCCGCCGAACAAGGTCTGCCAGATGATCATGAAGAAGCCCTTGCACACGTTGTAGATGAAGTGCAGTATGCTCATCAGGATGGTCCAGAAGAAGGTGGAGAGGGCCACGACGATCTCCTTCAGGGTCATCTTCCTCACCCTGCGGTACTGTTTGCGCAGGTTGCGGAAGGTGAAGATGCTGAAGAAGCACATCATGCTGCCGATGAAGTCCGCGAAGGCCGAGCTGGACTCGGGCGGCGCCTCCTCTCCGCCGCCGTCCTCGTCGGCGCCCCCGCCCGCCCCCGCCTCCCCTCCGCCTTCCTCCACCTCGTCCTCCTCCTCGCCCTTCTCCTCCTCCTCCTGCTCGGAGATCTGCGAGGCTATGTTCATCTCAAAGATGGTGTCCTCGCAGAAGTTCACAAACATCTCCATCTTCTCGGACTCGCCGCCCTCGTTGACGACGTCGAATATGAACTGACGCTTGGACTCTCGGACCTGGGGCATCTCCCACTGCTTGCGGTTCACCTCGCTGATCTCAAAGTAGATGCGCTCGATCTTTCTGCTGGCGCCCATGATTTCGATCCGGCCCAAGAAGGGGCGGAAGTAGTTGAGCACGCTCTCGGCCTGCTCCAGGAAGTTCTTTAGCCTGGTGTCGTGGGGCACGTGCTCAGACAAGTTGGTGAGCAGCACCGCGATGTTGAAGCCGATGTCTTTGGCCGGCTCCTGGAAGCGGCTGGCGAACTCTTCGTAGTTGATCATGTCGTTCTCGTCCGCCTCCGAGCAGGAGAGGAGAAACTGGATCTCTGAGGGGGAGTACTGTTTCTGACTGTCCATGGCCTTCTGGAAGTCCTTCTTGGAGATGAGTCCCCGGGGGTCGGTGACGTAATCACGGAAAGCGTCCGAAGCCACGATGTCCTTCAGTTTGAGGAACATGTCGAAGAACTTGAGGATCATCTCCACGTTGCTGGAGGACTCCACCAGCATGTCCACCATCTGGCGGGCAATTGTGCCATTTACCACGTTTCCTATATAAAACAGAGGAACATTTAGATGAGATGGAAAGAGATGGAAAACGGTGGCGTATGAAGTGACAGACAAAAGCTTTTTTACCCTCCAAGAGCGAGAGCAACATAACGACCATGTCCTTCTGTAGGTCAAGAAGCTCCTTCAGCAAACCAATCTGGCTGGAGTCCTGAGAGAATAAAAATAAAAAAAATAAAAAGATGCAAAAAGAAAAATAATTTTCCACAGATTTAAAAGAAAATATCAGGGTGTCACATTTATTTACGATGCAATACTCATCGGTGAAGTGAAAGCACGAGTGAAGTGTCAAGAGTTATCACAGATATCACACAGAATTATTATAGCACATAGTACCTCAAATACCTGTTATAACAAGAGGGTGTTGAAGGAACTAAGTGAATTACCCAAACCCCTTAACGAACTAACTGGTTTAGAAGGAAACACTCAATCTCTTAAAGCTTCACATACATTTTGGTTGAATGCATTTTTAATTCTTCCCATTTTAATGCTGGTTTTTATCATCACGACAGTGAGGATTACGTTAAATCGCAGAAGCTTTCCTTTATGTAACGACTCTTCAATAATGAACACTGCCTGAGCAATGTTCTTACTTCAAATGGAAGATATTAGACCTGTGGCGGATTCTATGAACAATATATATATATATATATATATATATAGCAATTTAAGTTATTGTGTTAAAGCCAAAGCAACACAGAAAGCACAAAGGAAGACATGACAAACGGACAGCATACTCCTTTAGGTTAATTATTAGTGAACAAACATGGCAACCGAAACATAACCCATGTTAAATGTGTTTATCACATTTAAATGTATGTTCCAACACCAAATAATATCATATTAACGTTTATGCTCCAGGGATGGATGTTAAATGTCAGTCTCCCCATCAGGATGTTTTGCCATGACACCTGCTTTCTGTTATAAGTTCACTGATTGAGCAAATAATGATATGAATAATTACTTCTCCAATTTTATTTGTAATTTTAACCACAGAGTCATCTGTGTGCATTTGGAACTACCAACAGTAATGTGTGTAACATGAGCGTTGGGGGGTAGGTATATACACTTTTTCACCGTTCAGACTGGACTTAAATAGCCCTCTCATAGATTTATTAGAAATAAAAAAGATTTTCCAAAACGCACTTAGAAATATCAAACTGCACATAGTTCCTGTAGTTGTAGTTTAAAGAACTTGTGTTTATGATTGTTTTTATAGCTTCTCATAAAGATTTAACATACTGACTGCGAGCTGACAGATTAATTAAATGACATAACTAGTTTTTCACTTTGTTTCCTGTGTTGGAATTTAAAAAAAAATGTAATGCGGCAGGGCAAGTCATGCCTTATTAAAAACAATTTATTTAGTTGTATTTCTTTACGATGCAGTGTTGACATGCAGAAAGAACACAACATGTATTATTGTTCAAACTTTGGCACTATATATACACTATCGTAAAGACCTTTCAAATTTGGGGCGAATTGAAAAATGTCATGTTTTAAAGCAGGTGAGTATTCAACAACCTGATTCGGTTGACCGACACTGAAAAAAGTACAAACTGGTAAACACAATATCACAACAATAGATAAATAAAATTGATACATACTTTACCCTGCATTGACCATGTGGAAGACAGTTTAAATAATGAATACATTATTCAGTTGTTACACATTGCATGATAACATTTTCAAATATCATGAATACAGTATCTGGGCTGATATAGATCTCACACTACGGGGCTCTTTTTTAACCATGCAAGTGCACCGACAAGCACAAGCAAGAGGTGGATGGTCAAAGCTCATTTTAAGCTCCAAAAATGTGCAAAATCTTGTGCTGGAGAGCCCTCAATAATAAAACACATGTTTTTTTTTTACATACTGTCCTATAATAAGACTATGCTGTTTTAAATCATACATTTAAAGAAATCCTAAAAATATAAAAAATATATAAAAATAAAATATAAAAAATAAAAATATCCCCTGTTCACTGTTAGGTTGAGAACAAAACAGAACAGCCAATTACTGGTAATAATAATAATAATACTAATAATACTACTAATAATAATAATAAGTCAAAATGGGCAGCGCACGGGAAAGTAATTTGTGTTAGGTGCATCGTAGGTTAGTGTATGCTGAGCTGGGGACCGACAGAGATATGACTTTGGCTCGGCTTTTAACTTGAATGTACGATTAAAGGGTTATGCGTGCAAACACTATACTGATAATAGAGGAGTGCTTTTAGCCTCAGTCATCCACAGAGGATGAATGCACAGTATAGCGTGGGAAAGTCAAGTGATTTCTCTCCGAGCATTTTGACCTTCCATTCGAAGCTTGAAAGCTGCACCGTGTAGTCTGAAATCAAAGTGATCCCACACACTTTTCTCGGGGTTGGTTGGTGAAATAGTAAAATAACCTTTGGGAGCATTTTGTTTTTTGAAATAAATAAATGCACGTTATTAAATCTCAAAAAGGGACAGCAGACATTTTGACTTGATGACGGAAAGTACAGGTGACACTGATAATAATAATGATGGCTCTGTTCAGTTCAAGTGACCCACCATCCCGGGATAGTGAGACGGCGAGCCGGCATGCACAATACCAGGACCCTGAAACTGAGTCAGCGAAATGGGATTCAGCCATTATTAATGTGAACTTGTAGACCTATGACCTTTCTGCTGTTTTTGTAACCTTTCTGTGACGTGCCAAAAGGTACTGGACAGTAAATCTCAGACTGAACGTGATTGTGTGGAACCATTTTGAAACCAGGCCATACGGTGGGTACAAATGAATGACAGAAATATTTATAGAAATCAAAATTGACTTTACTCTCTTAAATTCAGGCAGACTGGGCACCTGCAAACATGTGTACTATAAGGAATTAGGTATAGGGAACAACATGTTCTTCTCCATAAAGTCCACTTAAATCAGCAGAAAGATATTCCTGAGGGCTTGGCAACGATGGAGATATTTTGTAAATTCATACTGACATAATGCACGAAAAGTGTTTTGCTGACTCATGATAACTACAAAAGGCAAAAAAAACAAAAACAAAAAAAAACAAAGGATGAGCACTGGCACACAACTGGGGTAACACTTGGCTATAAAGAGCGTATCAGTTATATTACCATCAATTTATGATATGGTCACTGAAATAAAATATGGGAATGCATTTAAAAGGAGGTAACATATTAAATCTGTTAATATTGATTACATAAGTGTAGATTTGAGGTCAGGGAGCTTTTGGTCTGGATTTTACATATTCTCAGCTAAAAAACTGATTTTGTTCAAGAGTTATGATATTATCCATTGATTGGCAAGTGCCTACCTGTGCCAGCTTCATCATCATGTGGGCGAACACGTGAAGGAACCCGACAATAGCATCCCACAGCCTGCTGTGTGCCAGGGACTGCTGGTTGCCAGTGCATGGGCCCTGGAGAGAGAGAGAGAGAGAAACAGTGTGTTGTTAAACTCACACAAAAATAATCAAGTGCAAAATGCCTGATGGGTTCAAATTTTACCTGAATGTACTCGGTTAGACTGTTGAAAATCTGTTTAGCGACTATCATAGCTTTGGAGAAATTCTTTTTGCCTGGCTCATCGATGATGTCCTTCCCAGAGTAGTACCAGTAGAAATCACTGATGGACTCCTTGATTAGAAAAATAGGAAACATGCATATTCCAGTATCGTCATTGAAACCGCTACAGATGCAGTTATTGCATAAAAAGTTGTCCTCAATATGGCCTTTAAATAATTCCACTCTCAAGCGGCACCTGGAGTCGGAGGAGGTAGTCTACAGTACAGATGATGACGTTGATGGTAGTCGTGCTGCCCGTCTGTGTCCGCAAATAGTTCTGGAAATCTGTGGCGAAATACAAAACATTTGAAAAATGCGGCAACACCAGACACTAGAATTTATGCAAAACCTGGTTTGAAACACGAGTCGTCCTCACCGTTATTATGACCTTCACAAAGCAGCTGCAAGAAACGGAAGAGGTCACAGGTGAACTCGTCGTCTGCCATCACTTTCTCATCTGGAAAAAAAAAAAATAATAATAATGAATGCACGTTTTAAAATGACAGCCTCAAAGCAGATTGAGCTGAGACTAGAGACAATGGCAAAACGTCTTACTTGAAATGACTTAGCTTGTCCCAGCAGCATGAGGATGAGATATACTGTACAATTCCTTCCTCAACTTACCATCATCTCACAAAGGATTTTAGTATCAGACATTTCGCTGACCAACTGTTGCTTCTTTTTACTATAGATTCAGTCTCACTAAATTGTATAGATAAAATGAGTGGAAGAAATACAAATGGCAGTGGTGTGACAATGGTGTGACATTCCAGCAAATGCCAAACAACATAGCGGAGGCATCAGTGTCACATGCGCGTTCATTGAATTAACTGGTTCGTCACAGTAATAGACAGACACGTGAACAAAAAAAGTATGAACCCAGCAGACAATAAAATACACAGCTGAACAGAAAGAAAGGCAACACTCGTGTTAAAACATGGCAGTACTCGGGGCTTTTCAGAAGCGTTAATACTTAAGTGCGTACACTGGCTGTATAGTGCATCATGTCCGATATTAATTGATACCAGTTCACCACTGGCTGGAATGACGCACACAGACAAAGGCTCATGCCGCACACACCATCTCTGCTCTACTGCGGCAAAGTAAAATGGAAGAGAGGTTGGGACATTGTCCATCACAACGTCGACGGAAATACAGTGCTTTATGGGGCGGGGAGGGGGGTGGTCATCAGTGAAAGGGACTGTGCACGTATTAATCAAAACATATTTTGAACATTTGGAGGAGCTTATGACATTTACAAAACTTCTACTTGGATGCGCCATACAACTGTTTAATTGATAAGATTGAAGGAAATTAGGATCAAGATATATGCATTGTATTTAAAAAGGGTACAACCCTGATCGATTCGTATTGAGTGAGTCATTTCAGACTTGCTGCAAAATAATGCAAAGTTACCACACAATTTGTGGGTGCAATTCAAAATATGCCCTATGAGTGACGTGACTGGGAATGTGAATATAAATCATAAATGCTCTGAAATAAGAAAAGCTCCATCACAATTTACAGATCAATGTCTTTTCCCAATATTTTTATCTTTCAAGTTTTAGTTCCAAAGAAAAACAAAACCCCACCAGATTCCACCTGTTGCTTTTTTGAAATGACCAATAAATATGTGCCATGTGCAGGAAAGATGGACAGAGGCATCCAATCCTCTCTTTGTGGAAGGTTAACGTTAAAGAAGCGATGGAGCAAGAGTGACAGGGAAGAGCAGGAGGGATAAGAGGAGCAGATGGACAGAAAGATGATTTACCCCGTTCTAGGTTCATGTCTGAGGGCCATGAAAGAAGGGACAAGGGAGGGGTGGCAGTGATCGTGGGGAAGGGAGAGAGGATCAGTGTGTTGACAACAGTAGAGGACTAAGAGATGAGGAGGGGGAGATTAACAACATTCCATGGCAAATTCATTCAGGTAGAATTTCAAATGAACCTCCAGAATTGGATGACAAAAGTAGGTGAATCCCAATCAACAAAGTCAATCTACTAAACATACTGGACAGAAAACATTTCAAAAAAGGCAAATACATCGGATTCTCCGACAGTCATCCAAGTATTAATAATATTTCATGTTAGGAAACTGACCGTTGAATTAAATGGAGATTTTTTTTTCTACAGTAAATGCCACAAATGGAAAACATTAAGAGGAAGATGAATTAATAGATGACCAGAACGTCTTAAATGTGTTTATTAATCCATGTCCTATTTGAAGGGATTAATAATATGTTCCATGCTAGTGTTGATGAGGTAAATATCTTTACAGTGACCAACGGAAGCATTATTGAATCAGCCACTGGATCTGGATTTTTCATTTGGACCGCTCCAGGATACTGCACGGTAAATGTATCGCTCTAATCTACATCAACACATACAGTACTTATGTCAAATGAAAACACCAAAACAAACAAACAAACCGTTTATTAGCCATATCATTTTGTTTTCCACATGGTCAATTCTGACATACTTGCTGAGAATTTGAGGTAGAATAACTCATTTGGCGATTTTGCTACACATCTTTTGGTT
This sequence comes from Colistium nudipinnis, assembly GCA_016785305.1. Lineage (NCBI taxonomy): Eukaryota > Metazoa > Chordata > Actinopteri > Pleuronectiformes > Rhombosoleidae > Colistium > Colistium nudipinnis. The sequence goes on from JAFBJU010001275.1 coordinate 17,165, forward strand.
TTTGAGTTGTCTGCAAATAATCTCTAATTTATATATTCTTGACTTGTCTGTAAGACAAAATATTTGCCATTTTCAGATAAATCCCAACTCTGAAGAATGTATGCGTTATTTAGCAATGAGATGGGCGAGGTAAATGTACTAAACTATGTTATTTGTGCCTTCAAACAATGCAGACAGCTTAGCACTGGATAATAATGATAAACATAGATATGTTCTTATTTTTTCTAAGCTGAATCTTGGGCCCTATACAGTATGTGTGGAAAGTGATGCTGAAAAACAAGTAAGGAGACTTACTAGTGCCTTCTTCTGAAACCATGCCGAGCCCCTCTGCCTTGTTCTGCCTCTCAAAGGCATTTAGATCAAGTACCCTGTAAAAAAAACATAAACCCATAGTGAGATGTGCAATCCGGACTCTTGATTTCAGCTAAGATACTATAGAAAAGATGATTGTTTGATTGTTTACTTACGAACATGTCTGCATCAATGCTTGGACACTCAAAAAGAAGCCCACGTCCTTCTTGTCCCTCAGATACTCCAGCATTTTCTGACAAAACAATGAAGTGAGGTAAGCCATAAATGAATGGGACCAGAACCCTGCATTGAAAGAATCCAAAATGTTTATTATAGATCACATACTCGTTGAACTTCACTGTTGCCACCATTGAGGATCGAGATACCCAGCTTGAGCGTGGTAGACACCATTGGGCCAGTTTCCCCTGTGACAAAAATAAAACAAAAAAAGAGTCATTAAATAAAAAGTTGTTGTTTTTTTGTTTTTTTAACATAAGGATTTTGACAAAAGACGGGGAGCTAGACAACCTTTACAAGCACTGATCATTTGCAAGACCATTTCTGCAGCACCACGATTATGAAGCCTGGACTGCTGGTACAGGAGTCTCTGTTTCTCCATTTCTTTTTCCTGAGGTGGACACAAACACTATGAGAATCTATATATGCAATATTTACGGCATAATTGCAACGAACACAATTCAAATAGATAGAATGGAATCCTGGTCAAGATAAACCAAATATTATACAACAAATTATAATAATTGAAAAAGATCTCCTTTCTATCTATTCTTGTTCTCTATTTCAATTTACATTCACTCGTTTCATACAATTCTCCAACTTTTCACCGTATTACATTCTCATCAACTTACCTTTTTTTTCTTTAATTATATATGACACTTTATGTATCGATACATAAAGTGATATTTAGAGAAAAAGTATCTATTAATTGGTAATCCTTACCAATTAATAAAATGAATTTTAAATTTGACAAAACATTCTTTAACTCTTTATAATGTATTGTAATATTGCTTTTTACAATAAATTACATTAATGATTATTACTGTCCATTTAAAGCACCCACTTCATTAGTCATGGAGATGCTACACTTCTTCCTCACGTTTGCTGGCTGGAGCAAGCGTTAGACTACAGGAAATAGCCCACTGGCATTTCATTTTAGCCATATAGCTTACCAAATGAGAATTTAAGAATAAGACACAATCTGTTATCCCTCTGTACTGGAGATATTTCTTTGGCATTTCATAGTAATGTGCCTTTGCTTCAACAGTCTGGGGTGTAAATGTAAATTGTCAATTGCACGAGGAATTGCACAACTCCTTATTCAGAGTGTGGAGACAACTCGGTATAAAATGCCAACAGCTCGAAAAAATAATATCTCTGGATTCAGAGGACATACTAACATTCCTCTTTTCAGCCACATCACAAATCAATCTGTAGCATCCCACACCCTGACCCTAAAGCGACCCCCCCCTCCCCGCCTCCCACCACCAACTCCCCTCCCTCCCTCCCTCCCTCCCACATCCAACCCCCCTCCCACCCACCCACGTATGCCTAGCCAAGGTCTACCCACTATGTGTAGTGCAGCTGGACCTCAAATCCTACACTTTGGACTCTGACTATCTAATGAAACCTCAGTATGAACTATGTTCTATGCGATGCATGGGAAATGGACTATGTGTATTTATTTTATTTTTTTTTATTTTTTTTTACATTGCATGTTCTACACTGGCTTTCACTGTAGTCTGTCAGTATGCTATGTGAGTGAGGGAGGGGAACATTGATCAGTAGCATTCCGTTAAGAAAGACTGGTGTTATGAAGGTGAGAGAGATTACATGGAAAAATGGAGAGAGAGAGATATGGAGGCTGAAAGACAGAGAGACGGAAGGACAAGTAGGACAGCTATAGAAACTGGGAGGAATGACATCTCTTGTCAACACGTTTGAGTTGAATCATATCTTCAGCGGAGATCTCAGTTTGCAGTATTGTCTCCAGGGTTTTTTTTTGCATGTCTAACTCCCCCAGTTTGACATATGCCCTCACGAATATTTTTTTAGTCGAGTCAACTTTAAAGTCAAAAATACCTAGCACCAAAACTGTCAAATCCGTGGTCAGCTCCAGCTGCTGTTAACAGTCAAGTCAGCACTGAGTATGGCAATGGGTAGAGACACATACACTTGACACAAGGAATGTAGACAAGATCTGTGACAGTGACACAGTGGCAGGTGGTGTTCTTTTTCAAGCCATAAAGTATGAAGAGCCCTGCCCGCCCACTTCCCTCCCATCAGCTCTACATGGTAAAACTAGAACGGACATTGCGGCTGGCTGCATGGCGTAACAGGAACACTGTCAGCTCCATTTTTATTTTATGCTACTTGATTTTTCAAGCAACTTCATCCAAAGAGGTTTGTATTGTCCATTACGCTGAATAGGTTTTAAGAGTGGAATTATTATTAGTGCTTAGATTAGTTTGATTATTGATGTACATTTTAGATGAATTAGATTGAAATCGAATTAGAACCGATCCAGATTTATGGCACAAAGGTTCATTGGTCTTAAACGGTCGATGAATCATTGTCCAATTATGGTCCAATTTGGAGTAAAATCGATTCAAACGTCTGGATTGGATCCTTGAGTTTCTGACAACGGATGCAGCAAGGCGTACAGACGGAAGAGACAGAGGTAAAGAGACAAAACACAGAACAAGAGAGAGAGAGAGGGGGAATGAGAGAGAGAGAGAGAGAGAGAGAGAGAGAGAGACGTGGATGTGAAATAATGTTCCGATGATGAGGTCACTCAATGCGTCGAGAGCTACCGCTCCTCTGTGTTCCTGGTCCCTAGCCCCTGGCCGCCCATTACCAGTTCTGACTGTCGCACCTCAAAGGACATCTCATCCTCAGCATCTTCCAGTTCCTCTCCTCCTTCTTCCTCCTCACCAATGTGGCAACTCTAATAAGAGAGATGGAGAAAAAGTGATGATGAGCGTTTCATAGGGCTTTATGTACATATCGAAAGAAACGCCTCTTCTGCGACGTACCTTTGCCATAATATCTGCATAAGCCATATAAAGATGATCTGTATCAAGTTTACTGACATGGGAACAAGAGAAGACAATTAGTCAACACGGGATCATAATCTCCTTATATAGAATGGGTGAGGTCCTATCTAACCTCTTCTCCGTTAGAGCGGTTCGACTGAAATGCAGAATAAGCTGATGAAGTGGATCCGGCTTCGTCTCCTTCTCCTCCTCCTCGTCTCCTTCCTCTTGCTCCATGGCTTTCTGAGACACGGGGGGGGGGGGGGGGGAGGAAGGCTGAATAATGGCCGCGAGAAGTGACGTCAAACAAGCGTGAGGTGCCACTCACAGACAAATCGTCTATCATCCGATCTTCGAATGAGTAACCCTCAGAGTGAAGCCAGTTGCGTTTGTATCCCTCGAGGAACATGTTTGAAGCTCTGTGCCTGCGGAACAAAAAAAAACAAAAAAACAAAAAAGGCTTTCATGCATCTGCCTTAGTTATAATGTCAACATCCCATTGGTTGCATCGAAACGGTGTGGCTGTGTTACCTGGGAATGTTGTAGAGGGGCGTCATCCTAAAGCAGGCGACCACAGCCCTGCGCCTCTGCTTGGACAGCAGCTTGTGCCACACCATCTTCTTGGATTTAAACGGGTGTTCCGTCTACACCACAAGAAGTCAAACATGGCATAGTGGTCATTTCAGACTGAATACAGAGTTGCTTCGACGACTGTGGATTTCCCAAAAAAACACCACGGCTGAATGTTCATATCTAATTTCACTAAAACGTATGCAATAGGTACATATTAAGTGCAATCAGCAATCATCAATTACATGTTCGCATTTGGAGCTGTTTCAAGCGATCGTAGCTCATGATCTGTGCCGGAGGTCATTTCCCCGTGCGGCCGACAATATGCACTCACCACTTCGAGGTGGTAGAGGACAGCGGACACCTCCTGCACCCGCTTGACAACTTTCATGGGTGCATCGGCGTCCTCGGCCTTCCCTGCCATCTCCTTGTACAGGGCCATTTGCCAGCGCATGGACGGGTTGTCCACCTTTCCGCAGGACAAAAAAAAAATATTTGAGCTTTGGGAAAATGTATTGTGTTTGGAAGTACACGTTACATACCACTGAGCCAACAATCCAGGAATCATACCTTCCCCTGAAGATGGAGATTATTCTGCAGGAACTCTCTAACCTCTTCATCGGTGTCTCTCTGTTAAATAAAAAAAAGTGCGTCAATGTCCCACGGGTTTGGGAGGTGAAACTGTCACGGAACGCTTACAATATAATTTAAAAAAAGAAAATAAAAAAACGGTATGTGACATTGTGCCGGAATCAAATTCAAAGTCAGAAATCTACCAAAGAGTATCGGATCTTGGCCAAGTTGATAAGCTCTTGGTCGGCGGGGGAGCACATGTTCAGGCCAATGGGGAGCATCTTTTTCAAGGCAGCCACAATAAGCGAGGTCTGCACAGAGTAACGGTCGCCCCGTTTCTTCTTCTTGGTGCGCTCGGTGTCCGAGCCTCCACCCTGAGAGAAGGGACAATTGACCAAAAAGCAATCACAGTATCTCATAAAAATGCCAGGAGTGCAGCCCCCCCGTTACAACTGCTGCTTTGGATCAAACACATCACAGCCCTGAATCAATGCCAGGCAATCAATTTCATGGATATAAGCCCACTTTAGTGATTAACTTTTTTTTTCCTTATTATGCCAGAACTGACAGCAACATCACTAAATGCTATATATGTGCTGGACCTATTCTATATGAATAGATCAGCATCATCCTCACCTTAAGAAAATGCTAATAACTAGAAAGTGCTGCAATTTGTTTATTGTCAAATAAAAGATTTTGTCTTTATAAAGACGACCCAGCTACAGTCACTGGTTATTTATAATTATTTACGTCTATAACGTCTATGTTCTGTGATTCCCCAATTACATTTGTTTATTGTTTCTCTGAGCTCAAACTGGTAAGTAGAGGGTGTAATGAAAATGTGAGGGCAAAGTGGGGACACAGCTGGCTTTGGGAAAGGAAAGCTGAAAGGAGTGGGTCTTATAGGAAAGTAAATCATTGAAATTGAATTGACAGAACATGCAACAGAAAAACAAACCCATTCGGTGAATAGGACAAATGGCAAAGTCGTACTTGTTGTTTTTTTTGGCTCTAATTGTGAATTATTATTTTAGTGGCTAATGAAAGATTACAATATTAGTAACGACAGAGAAAAACTCTTGAAATGAGCGTTAGACTGATTAGTTGCAGGCTGTTAAAATCACACTCCTACGGGAAAACATGCTGTCTATAAGGCACATCCCTGTGTTCGCCTCTGTGAGAGTTCAGTCCTTCTGCTCTTTCTCGTGTCCTCCGAGAGGTGCAAATGAAATATAATTTCTGGGAATAAGTCACGGGGTGTTTTGGATTGACCCACAGTGTAGATAAAGGCCACCACAAATAGAGGTGGTGTGAAGAGTTATTGGCCAATATGAAAAGGTCACAACTAAAAAAAAAAATGGTCCACTGACTCATGCAAAATCCAAAGGCAAGTTATTTTGGTATTGTATCTAATGGCACTTACGTCAACGGTAAAACTTGCATCGTGTGATTTTACACATTTACAAGTAGTCCTGTTCACCACATTTCTAGAACCGTACACAGCCAGGGACTCATTTTCAGGCTAAAATAAGCAAAACGTACATAAGAGGATTTCTAATGGTGGTCTTTTTTTATTATAAATGTTCGATGGGGTGTCACTGTGGCCTGTCACCCTCCTATTTAGATTCAAATAACAAATACTACCATGTCTAGAGATACAACCCCTGTGCATCAGCCACTGATTCCGTTTGAGTTCAGTGTCCAATGCAAGTGTGTTATGGAGGAGGAGAAAGGGTGCCAAGCATTGCGGGGGGGATATTTAGACAGGAGGTGTGAATTAATGTAATGGTTAGGTTCATGGTCGTTTTGAGCCCATACTAAAGGGGGAACCCAACAAAGTGCTGCACTAACTCTGCCCCGGTGACATGAAACATCACGTCCCGTGTTAGTGCGAATACTAGGGAGTCTGAGGGAAACTAAACCATGACGTGCCATGGCATTTCCAGGGAGGAGAGAAGAAAGAGCACAGAGAAGACTAACATCATCCCCTAGTGGCAAAAAAGCTGCATTACAAAGGCTACAGGTCAACCATCCGTCAACGAAAAAGAAACAAAAGACATACTAGAGGACTCCATATATGATCAAAATAAGAGCAAACTCAGTGGCGGGACGATGGCACTGCTCTCTCACTGCCCCCCCTCGGGCTCGGTGTAAAGCCCAGTGCCATGAGCCCAGCTCTACAGCTGAGTACTTTCATCAAGCGCCTCCAGACTCCCCCCCGACACACACTGGCAGGACTGGGGACGGCCCACGGAGGAGGGGGCCTGCCCTTTTGTCCGGTGATCCTTTATTCGAATATATTGGGAATGTGTGGGCATTTTCTGTATAATGCTAGTTAGTCGAGTCTGTGTGGACATCATTTGCGTTGTCCCCTGATCCAGGACTGTGTATCAGTGTGACAGTGCGGAGGCTTACACATTGGGGCATAGCAATACTATTGACAGTGTAAGCTGATCCAAGCTGCGGCCATCTGTTGCTCCTTTGAAGAAATATCTGTGGGGAACTTTTAGATTCTATTAATACCTATATATTTATAGCGATGACAAGTTTTGTTCCCCTCGTAACAGACCGCAAAGTATTCATGACTACGCAGGCACAGCTGCATGTGCAGAAAAAGCATTTGTCACTGGCACTGAATTAGTCGTCTCGGGTCACGTCTCTCCCAACAGAAAGCGTGTGTCTGTGAGCAAGTGAACTACGTGTGTGTCTGTGCGAGCGTGAGGATCAGATGTGCCAGTGTGCTGGAGAGGTTGATGAAAAGCTCCCCCAAAGTGAGGTGCCATGCGGTCAGCACAGCGGTCGTGCAGGAACAAAGTCTAACCTCTGAGTCCCCGCCCTGGAAACCCAGCCGCAACCCAAAAGGAGAGGACAAGGGACAACCAAAGAGAGAATATTGTTAACACAACTGCTGTCGTTCTCAGAACTGGGAATTTAAAGTTGACCTCCAAAGGCTAGAGCAGGTCCATTCAATGAAAATATTAGGAAATGAAAAGAACAAATACAAAATTAGACATTATGAAATGATGTCCCTGGTTAAGACGGTGCACAAGTACTTTTCTGACATACATCGCTTTGTCGGATTATTATGATCAGTGATACAATATTTGGAATTTCCTAAAGCTATTTTAAGAAAAAGAAACTTCAATAAACAACAAGTGACGAAACCATGACATTACAAATGAAGGCACATAAAGGATCAAATACTGTTGTTTTACAATATGCCTGCTAAAAAATTAAAAATATTATCTTTTATCAGCTACCTCGTCTTGAGATCTAAACTAGACCGGCCTCCCTGCAGCTATGGGTCAGTCACTCACCTTGCTCATCTTGCTCTTGCTGTCAGCAGTGAGGAAGGACATGTTATTGATCTCATTCATCACCACAAAGTTCTGCTCCTCTCTCTTGAAGTTCTACATTAAAAATAGAAATGTGAAACGGCTATTGAAGAACAGGAAAACCGAAAAATGGTGGCCTCCAGAAAATAAATATACTCACGTGAGATTTGGACCAAAAAATGAAGACTTCTCCAACCATTCGGAACAGCTCCTCTGCATCTGGGTCTGGGCATGTCAGCCACCTTGCCCTGTAGTAGAATATGTTCATTTGAGGCTCATGCAAGTCACACAAATGTCGGTGGTGAATATATAACAAAATGTAAGTTCTATATGCTGCAATGCTTTTTGGCAAATGTTTACGGTTCAACGTGTTTAACGTGATGTGTGCTATACATCTTTATTCTACCTGTTGTTGTCCACATATCGAATCAGGAGCGGGTAGAGTGCATACAGGTCTCTGCAGAGCACTGCAAACTCATCCCGTATCGTGCCGTCTTCTTCATCCCCCTCGGATTTGCCCTCCATCCTCAGATGGTCCTCCTCGGCCACCACCTTGGAAGTGCGTTTCTTCAGCTTCTCCATTGTCGGAATGAAGTGAGACTTGAGCATTTCCGGCTTCGCCCGGCTGACGATGGGCTGTGAAAACACTAGGGGGAAGAAAACAGCGTGTAGAATAACTCAATCCGGTTCAAGGGTGACACAGTACGAGAGGCGAAAACGGCGCTCACCAGCCAGCCTCTTCATCCAGGAGGCCTCGTCTATTCCCAAGTTGTTGACCACAATTTTCATGATGCTGCCCAGCAGCTGGTTGAGGTGTTCCGATGTGACCTCGGTGCAGATCTGGCCCTCCATGTCGGGGAAGTTTTCAAATCCTCTCTCCCACCAGCGAGGCAGGTAGTTACACAGCATGGGCAAAGTGATCTCAATCACATGAGGCATCTCGGTGTAACGGGCCCCCGACTCCGCCAAGTCCCCGATCTCCTTCAGCAGAGCATCCAGCTCGGGAATGTCTTGGCACAGTTCCTGCACCTCGTGGGGAAGGCCCAAGACTTTGGCATTCACAAGTGAACGGTGAGAGAGAGAAAATTCAGCAACGAGCATTTATCAGACAGGAAACAAATCGGTGGAAATGACATTGCACGCACTGGCTCTCTCCCTCGGCGTCTTTGTGGTGTAGACGGAGAAAGCATTGTATTCGTTTAGATTGGGTTCTAAGTAGGCCACTGGCATGGCTGCAGCCAGGTGCGCCAGGCACTCTCCGAGAGCTGGCCTCTGCCTGAAAAAGTGATTCAGAAAAAGAAAAGTGTCAATTGTAAAGTTACTTTACAGATTCGAATGAACGCAGAGACGGAGCTACCTCTCAACATGTGGGTTCTTGACCGTCCCTAAGGAGTAAATGCTGCACATGATGCGATAGCATGACATTTGTAGATCGTCCACTGTATTAAAAAAAAAAACGAAAAAAGCAGAGGTGCAGCAGTGTCGGTAAAAAATGAATAAATGAGCTAAATGTGAAATTGATCTGATGTGAAAACACATACGCATGACATCGTCTCCAAACTGGTGCTGAGCGATGTGGTCGAACAGGGACGTGAGCACCGGTAGCAGGGCGATGGTAGTGTAGTTGATGTTCTGGGACACGCCTTTCACTTGCTGTAGAGGAGAAAAGCAGCACATGGCCACGGAGTCGGGTTATTCAAGGTCCAACAGTCCGGAACCACATGTTAAAAGCCATCCCAAACATCGCGTTCCTCTCTCACCTGGTTCCCTTTGGACACCTTGCCCAGTTTGAGGTTCTCCACCATCTTCTCTATGTCATCGGCAGCACTCTCAAAGAACGACCGCAGCCCTGCTTTCACAATCTCAGGCCCCGACTTCATTACCGTCCTAATAAAGTGCACAAATAAAAATGGCAATGAAGAGCCAACACAGGACAAAAGCATCCATTTTCCCATTTGCGTGCCAAGAAAGGGAAGAATACTAAACCTGGCATCCAAAGACCGTGCCAGAATGTGAAGACAGTTCACGATTGCGGAGGCGTCCGTTCCTGCGTGGGCAGGAATAAAAGCGGGATTCAATTGCGATTTATTGGAATCCAAAAAAAAATAAAAACTCAAAACTGTGCATTGATTGATAAAGAAGAGCACCTGCACTTGCCCTAACCTGGAAAAAAGAAACACATCCCAGCCACACACATGAAATTGTCAAGCGTGAAAAAGAGAGAGAAACAGACATCTTACCAAATAGAGAAACTCTGTGTCTCACCAGGGCAGACATTTTACAGAAGATACTACGATGGGAAGGAAAGGAAAAGGAAGCAAAGGCAATGCAAGGAAAAGGAAATGCTGATAAAAAAGGAGGAAAGTGATTGATGGAAAACAAAATGTCATGTCTCTGCGGGTTATTTTGGTATTACCTGGCGATCATCTCCTTCTCCTTATTGGAGGAATGGCCCCCACTGCCCAGAACTTTGGCAGGCGTTGACAAGAAATACAGGCAGTGGTTTTTGAAGTACTGGTTGATTAGAGGCATCAAGATCTGAGGGGGAGAGTTTTGTGAGAAAAGGAATATTTCACAGTACAGCAATGACGACAAATTGCCTCTTCCGAATGATTTCCACTTGAAGTGGTGAAGAAAGAATATTTTTACCTTGGCAAAGAATTTGATTTCCTGCTCATGCGGAGACTTTTCCACTCGTCCACTGCTCACCACAGCCTCTGTAAAAAAAAAAAACAGAAAAACAAACAAAAAAAAAAACAGTGCAAAATATAATATTATTGCAGCGGCACTGGCAACACTTAGTTACACCAAGACAACTCTGTTTTGATCATCTTGGCCAACTGTACCGAGATGTGCAATGAACTCCTGGGCAATTTCCATCCATTTCAACAGCTTCTGCAGGAACCCATAAGCGAACCTCTTCTCAATGGATGAGATGTCAGACTCCATATCCTTCAGGCCCCTAAAGTGAAACAGAGTTTATCTTTGTGTACTTCAATTTCCTTCAGTATTTCCCCGGATGAGAATCTGTGGCACATCAAAAAAGGACATTTTTAGAGGACCTATTCAAACCATAATGCAAGGTTTGCATGCATAATACATTCATCTCGCTTATTTTGACGAATTATAACGCCGCGATATGCATGTAACCTGCTTTCCTTTTTTTTTTACATTTGTGTCATTGGAACAGGCAGGCTGCTGAGGTCACACCTTTTTAAATAATACAGTGAATCCTTTGCTGGATGTTGTAAACTGTGCAATATTACCTTGTGACAGCATATCCATTAAGCTGCAGGAACTTGAGCAGTTCATATGCCTTCTCTCTGTCTCGTGCCTTCTCTTTTGCGGTCAGAGTATCGTAGGGCACCAGCAGAGGATGCGTTCCACCTCCTACGCAAACACACACAATCAAAAAGCTTTAAGAAAGTGGGGGGGGGGAAAAGCAAAGTATCTTATTTCAAACGTGTAAGATCCTCGAAAAGATCCCTTACCTTTAGACTGCAGCTCTAACTTTTTCTTCCGTCCCCAGGTGTTGTGGTAATTTTCTGCCAGTTGTTCAGCCATAGACTGGAAACAAATACCAGTTTGGAATTCTATTCTGATGCTGAGATTATTGGCGCATTATAGTTAAAACGCGTAAAGCCATACCTGCAGGTCCCTTGAAAGACCCATGTGGGTGATGTCAATGGGCTGTGGACTGTAACCATGGCTTGGGTCATACGTCGCCTAGAATAGAAATGGGTGTGATTATAAGTTGTACAATAAATATGACTGCGATGACCTTAGCATTTGCACATTCATCCAACTGCTTTTCACCTGCGCAGTCTGTGAGATTTTTCTTGAGGCCACCTTCTTCTTCTCTGACTCTTCCTCCTCTCTAGCTTTATCCAAGTTCCACTCCCACGCAATCATGGCTTTGATTGACTCTTTGATTGGCCAACGGTAGATCTCTTTGTCCTGCAAGAATAGAAATCTGAGAGATCAGAAGCAGCGACAGGTGAAGAATACCAGAGGATCCGATGTGTTGGTAGAACCTACCTTCTCTGAGAAGGTTTTGTACGGTCTGAGCATGGGATGAGTTTTTGCATTTTCATCCAGCACCTCACCATATGACCAGTTATTCTGGATCTGAAAAATACATGAATATGCAATACATATTACAACTGTAATTGATGCGTACATAAACAATAGTTTCCTCAGCCAGTATCTATAATCCTTCGTTTTCCAGCATATAATTTAAAGCTGGTCTAATCAAACTAACCAAACGTGTCACTCAATATTAACTGAAGAATATTGAATAAATGATCTACCTTTTCAAATGCCCATTTATCATGTGTATATTCAGCATATTTGTTGATAAAGGGATCCAGTCTCTCAGGGATAATTGTGCTGTGATTGTAGAGAGGATGAGAGCACAATTAGACTCAGTTATATCACAGAGAAATACATAATCACAAAATCCACTCACTTTGTGGTCTCCACTGGCTTAGGATCAAAGTTGCCCTCTGCATCTACAGATGCTTTCTTCTCCGTTTTGGAGGAGTAGCTGGCATCTACGTAGTCGGGAGGAATGGCTCCAGCAATGGCGCAGATGCATGGCATGGAAATTTTGAAAATCTCTGCATCAAATTTCTGGAATCAAAATGGACACGGTGTTAAAATTCACACAAATACTATCCGTTATATGGAACAGGAAAAGTCTCATATTGCAGGAGCCCCACCTTGTGTGCAAGTGATTCAAAGATCCCCCAAAACAATTTGCGGGTCAGATGCAGCTCCTCTTCCGATGCCAACCCAAAGTTAGCCCAACCATTAGGGAGGCAATAATATTTCCAACAGCGCTCATAGTGATTGGTCAGAAGCTGTAGGTGCAAAAAATATATAAAAATGTACGTAGAATGAATACCAAATTAACTTTTGAAACCCAAAGAAAATAGATTTGAATAGATCAGAAGATGGTCCACATACCTTCAGTGGCATTTTCGCATACTCATTGAGAATGGGCACATCAAACACCAGCCGCCTTAGCAAGTGCTGAAGCATGGATGGACGCAGATGTCTTAAAGAAAGACACAACAAAGTGAACCTCTCATATGAACCTGGCAATATTAACCGTGCCATGTGCTCAAACTCACTTGCACAAAGCCATCAAGCACTCTTCAATGATGTCTCTTTGGGCCTTGGTGAAGGCTCGTCCACGAGACAGCCGGTAGATTGTGTGCAACATGGAGTCGATCATTATAGCTCGGTGGTCACTGCCGGCGAAGAGCGGGGCACACTTGGTGATGAGTGGCAACACGGCAGAACACAGGTAGCGGTTCAAGGCGAGGGCCATCTCTGTGGTACTGAACGCGACCTGGTGGACAAAAAAAAAAGGGGGACTTTTGAAGTCCAGCAGTAAAGTAATAATCCCACTCAGTTCTTCCCCTTTCCGATACAATACACAGTATGACCCGATGTTCATAAATTGTTTGAGTCTCACCGTGTCCAGAGAGGCAGCAGCCCTCATATCAGGTAGAAAGCCCACCTCCAGCACGTGGAGCAAGAATTCCTGGTTGTCAATACCGTATACCCTGTCCAAGAACAGCACCATGGGAGCCTTGTGGTCCGGCACAAAACTAGCGGACATCTTCGGTTCTATGATGCTGTTGTCTGAGCATGACATTTAAAAAAAAAAACGTGTTTTTTGAAACATGTGAACAATGTGTTCAGTTATGTAAAGTGATGATGAAGCTTGCGTAATTGAATCGGACCATCAAATGAACGAATTGAAGTGCCGCGTTTACCTTTTCCAAATGAGGGAATCTGAACAGAAAGGCTGATGACTCCTACCAGATCTTCAAGAGGGACAAGAGACCTGAGGATGGCCCTGATCCTCAGAGCCTCACCCTTACCGGCCTGAATCAACTGTAGAGGCAGGAGAGAAACACACATTTCTTCTTTTTGCATTTGCCATTTCTCACGGAGCCTGTTCGACAAGCCCTATATTGTACTAAGTAGCTCACGTGCATCTCTGGAGCACAGCGCCCCAGCAAGTCAATCAGAGCAGAGTAGAAGGACATGATGGCATTCCCCAGGTGCACTTTGTTCTCCTCGTGCTGCTCCTCGCCTCCAAACCTAGCAGAGAGAAATAAAGTGTCTCTTAGTGTTTTCACCTCAGCAAAACTGCAGGATATTATAAACCCCCCCCGGGGGCCTTATTAACGTGCTATTGAATGAATGCGGTGAGCTCTCACATGGGGAAGCGTCTGTCTTTCTTGACACTCGGTCCATCCCTGGCGGGGTCCTCCGATATTTTGATGGCCTCCTCTATTGCGGCCAGCAGACCGTTGCCCCCCTCCCCTCTCAGGGCGGGACCGAAGCACTCGGGCCTGCGGATGAGGAGACGTACCACTACATTGGCGTTCTCCTCCACGCTCTCCCCTGCGGGAGGGAAAGCAAAACGCCGACATAAATCAGAGAGATCATGGGAATAAATACGGGGCGTAACAAACCACATACCGTTGACAAACACAGCGAAACGAAGAAAGTCAAGGTATTTCTCTCCACCACAAGGATTCCAGCCAATGTCAGGGTAGCCTTTAGACAGTAGCATTGGACAGCTCTGGAGTCCACAGCCAGCTAAATACTTCACCACCTGGAAAGACATCAGTGTGTTGAAGCGATGGCCAATTTTGCACAATACTTGCTTCGCACATATTGATTATCTTTTACCATTTCTAGGTCCTGCTCTTGAAGGGCCAACGCGAGCTCGTTGTTGTCGATACACGAGGCCGCAGCCACGTCCAAGGGGGTGGAGCCACGCATTCCTAAACCACAACACATGACGGAAAGGGTTACCATGCATCATGCCTAAAATAAGAGCAAGAATAATACTGGACTTTGACAAAAAAAACAATCACCGAGGCCGATGCCACTGTTCTGGAGAAGGTAACTGAGGTGGTCAAACATAGAGCGCTGATTCTGGCGACTGATGCGACAGAAGTAGCAGAGGAAACGGCAACAGTTTGTCACCACTCGCGGGAATCTGATCTCCTGTTGGGAGATACCGAGGTACAAATGTGAAGTTAAGAGACATAGAGGTTTGATCTTAGTGCCATCTTTTGTCTATCGCCTGGTTCTTATACAGTGAAAGGGACAGAAAGTTTAGAAACCCCCCCCCAAAAAAAGAAGAAAAACGTACCTTTGAATCCCCACCACCCAGTACATTAACCATAACCTCCATGACAGTTTCATGCATGCCCAGGGCTCGCATCAAGTTGGGGTGCTGATAGAAAACTTTGTTACTCATGATGTTCCTAAGGGAAGACGAAAAAATGAATTACTCAACAAAAAGAAACGCTCAGCAGTGGGCAAAAAAATATGCATGATATAATGAATCTTATATTAACCCGATGCTCTGAATCATAAGCCTCTCTTCTTCTGGACCCATCTGGACAATAAGCAGTGAGCGGATCTGGCCCAGGCACTCCAGCAGGTCCATGGTGTCCTGAATGGATACCGCATTGATGGTGTAGGCCTTGGGAAGGGCCCGCATGAGCTCCCCGAGCCCATCGTACTGCCTGTGGAGAAGGCTGAACATCATGCGCACGAGCTCAGGGTTCTGGATAAATGACTCCTGGGCCCAGTGGATCATAGTGTGGGATATAAGCTCCTGCAATGTGCCTGGCAAAAAAAAAGAAGACAAAAGCAATGAAATTATACTATGCCCTCGTTACTGTTAGTGTTGAAGAGTTAAAAAAATAAATAAAAATACTTACTTGGTTTTTTATCTTCCTGTGGCTCAGGCTCCACCTCTACCTTCTTCTTCTCGCGGAATTTTTTCACCTTATGCACCATGCGGAGCAGTCGCCCCCGGAGAGAATTGTCCACCTCCTCCTCTTGTTCTTCTTCTTCGATATGAACACCTGAGAGCGCCATTTTTCAGTGAGGTATAGTCATGTATAATCAAAACCTGCGCTGTGCAGTGTCGGTTGTAAAATCTGATGTTGGTGGACTTGAGAAGTTAGATAATAACTGACCACAGTGCACCAGCAGGAAATTGTGAAAAATCAGCAGGGATTCTCGGACCGCGTCAGGCACGGGGCACTCCTCTTCCTCGGTGCAGTTCTTGAAGTTCATGAGCATGTTGACCTTTTGTCAAAAAAGGCACAGGCGATTAGCCTCAAGATGTTGCCAAATATGATGTTTTTTTTGTGGCCTTATACAACGTCAACGCGGGAGACTCATTTTAGCGCTTTCATCTTCAATACCGATACAGATCAGTGAGGGGATAAGTTGAGTGTACCTGCTCCTGTGGAGGAGAGCGAAATTCCCGGGTCTTGCGGGCGGTCTCTGCCGCGCTCATGGTGAAGGCCAGCATGAGTTCATTGTAGCGCTGCCTCTGGTTGGACTGTATCTGGCTGACGAACTGGTCTGAAAAGGCAGTGATGGCCTCCACTCTGTGACGCAGCTCGCAGTCACAGAAATACTGCAGCAGTGTGCACATCTCCAGGACAAAAGAAGAAGTGAATCACTAATACAGTAGAGGATCCTTAGTAAAAAAAAAAAAAAAATGAACATTTTTGCGGATTCTGAAAAAAGCTGAAATACCTGCAATTTTACAGACTCTGGAAGCTTCATTTGGAAAAGGCCTTGCTCCAGATGTTCTTCCTTAGCTTCCCCACTTGTCTCGGCGAGCTTTTGGTCTTTCTCCGTTTCCTCAGCACCTTTTTCGCCATTTGTTTGCTCACCCTTGTTCACCGGGTCATCAGGTGGCATAATAGCTGCTATCTCCTCCAATTCTTCCTCTTCCTCCATTTCTTCCTCTTCCTCATCTTCCCCCAAACCGTCGTCTTCGTATTCCTCTTCCTCCTCCGCAGCGTCCTGCTCCTCTTGCGTTGCCGTTCCCACCTTTGAGGGAGCGTGGTCCTTCTCTTCCTTCGACTTGGCGGCCTCTTCAGCGGGGTCCTCCGCTTTCTTGCCACTGAAGACTGTGGGCTCAATCATCTTCAGGATGTGGGTGACATCTTCATCGTCGAACACGCCCATGATGAGGAGGGTACTGATGAGCTTCAGGATCGGAACAAAGTGAAATTCAACGCTGCCGCCCACAGGATCTCTCATGGCCTGACCTCCATCTTGCACTGCCTCGATCAGCATGTTAAGGGCCTTGGTCTTCAGTACCTGGAAATGCAAGCAACCTTATTCATTATGAGTGCTCATTAGAGTTTCATAGATGCTAAACGTATTGCACCTCACCAGCAGGGGGATGACTGGACTCAGCGTGTAGATGTCTTGGTCGGTGCCCAGGAATCCAATGGAAGAGAAATGGAGTTTGGGGCGTAGACATGTGGTGAGGCCCACCCCAGGTAAAGCGTGAGACCTATCAGAGTAGAGAGTAATGCTGCGCGTGTCATCCGTCATCGGAACTATGAACTCCTTGTTGGTTCCCAGTCGGTTCCTCTTGGCAGACTCCAGGTGCATGCTGATCAGCAGGTCATAAAAACCGCTCCTCATTGGCCCGGGTAGGTACGTGTTCTCGATGGCGTAGAAGAGCTGCGACTCATCCACGTGGCTGCACAGGGCGTGAGCCACGCGGTTGTTTCCCAGCGCACACACCGAGCCGTACAGCTTCAGAGTGTGATAGTGGAACTTCAGCAGGTCCATGCGCTCAGACAGCTCCAGGATGTCGATACACCTGCGGAACAGCAACGGGTTAAATCGCTGGAAGAAAACACCTTTCTGACTTTCCGAGCCAGGTGATGCAGCTCTGACCTGTTCTCCTCTGGGATGTGGAGGGCCATCATGGTGAGCGGCTCCTGACACTGCACCGTCCAGCCCAGTCTCTCACTAACGCGCCCCGTGTCCGGAGCCAGGAAGTGGTTGGGCATGCGGCTCCAGATGACTGGGGTCAACATCTGGACATCCAGTCTGGGAGGGCACTGGGGAACAGTGTTCTTGCGTTCACTCCGGAACATGGCGGCAGAGATCGGCATGATGTTCTGGGAGAAGAAAAAGATGCGTTAGCGAAGGAAAATTGCACGTCAAAGCTGGATTGGTGTCACTGTAGTGAACATTACAACAAACTGACCTTGAGCTTGCCTAGTTCAAACTGAATCATATTCTGACTGGAAGGCAGGACAAAGACGGCAGGGAACAGTTTTGTGTGGGGCTCCACCTGCGAGAAGTGAAAGTAACATGTTTTTAAATAAGTGAGTAAGCCCGTAAATGGAAATATATGAAAACGTTTCCAACCTGGTAAAATGTGTTTATTTCTTTTCCGTTAGCCGTGAACGTCATGAGTCCTGTGTCCAAATCAATCAGACAGCCGATCACAAAATCTTCCTGGCTGACTCGGGTTTGCTGGGAGCTGCTGAACACTCCTCCCCATACCATGTAGCAGTTACTGCGCTTTATACTGGGGAACACAGACAAAAACAAATGACCAGATGCAACTATTAACGGCCTGTTTGTTATTTGAATGAACGTGTGAAATGCACGAAAAAAAATTGGAACCCACCTGTCATGAATGTTGCCTTTATCGTCGCCCACAGTGACCGTTACGTTCCTCACTTTGCTGATGTCAAAATGAAGGTCGTACTGGTGATAGTCAGGTGTGATCCAGCCCACCCATACGCCACCAGGCTCCTGTCCCGCAAACACTCGCACGGAATAGTAGTACTGGTGAAGGAGGAAGGCAAGTGCAGCTACAGTTAGTCATAATAGGATTGACCGACAAGTTAAAAAAAATGAAAAATTGAGTTTATGGTATAATGATTTTCCCTAAATGAAACATTATTATAACAAGCTAGAGTCATACTGTGGTGGTGTTGAGGATAATATCCACATCATCCCGGTCATCTGGCACCACATCTTCCACTAGGCGAGGCATGGTGGCGACAGGCGGCGGTGATATTAACGCAGCCTTCTTGGCCTTGAAAAGGAATCTGTAGAGAAGAGCAGGGGTGACGCACACCAACTGAAAATGTCAAAGCTGTTTCCCACACCTCGTCAGTTTACTCTGCGTGAATCCGTACCCCTTCTTCTTGCTCTTCTCAGTTGAGGCATCCTTCTCATTCTCTCCATTTTTGATGGCCGGCATCTCCTTGGGCACGGAAGGCTCCTTCTTGTCCTCCTCCAGCTCCTTACGCGTGGCAGACTTCTTGAGTATTTCAAAGTCAGAGTCGGGGTCCACCTCCACCACCTCGTCCTCGGGGATGGTCATGGCACGAGTCAGAAGGGTGGTGCCCGCCGGGACTTTGAAGGTCTCATGGAACTCAACTGGCATGCTGAGTCTGAAGAACAGCAGGTCCGTGTTGGCATTCTGAGATCCAAATGTCTTGTGGGTCACTTTGAGACACGGGGCACTTTCCACAGTCCCATCAACCCGGGACACCTACAGAGAGGAGAGGGTGCTGAGGTGGTGATGTTGAACACAACACGTGCGACACGCGAACAAAGAAACAGCGACAATGGATGCGCGATACCTCAAAGTGAGGGTGATCGGTAGGCGCGGTAATGAACTGGGGGAGGCTCTTGCTGAACCACATGGTGATGTCTCTTTTCATGTTGATGGCGAAGGGCTCAAATCCCTCCTGCAGGCCACAGATGGTGAAGAAGCGAAGGCTGCTGACGTTCTGGCCCAGGTTGATCCTCCCGACCTGGGACAGGCCCAGACTGCACACAGGTATGAATCCTGTGGACGTTTAAGGGATACATGAAGGTGCAGCTGACACACAGACTCGCGGGAATTCATACCGCTACGCGACACCTCTGAGTGGACTTACCCTCTCCTATCTCGATGTCCTTAAAGGCCATCTCGGAGCCCGAGTCACTGATCAACATTTCTCCGTTGAGGGTAAACATGATGTTCATCTCCGTCAGGTCAATCATACAACCCACCACATCCCCGGATTGCCACTGACGCCCAAATGACTCATTTCCCACGTGCCAACGCTGGGCCTGGAAGTGAAAGGGGGCCAATTGAACAATTTAGAAGTACAGGGGCTTGGCGATCCTTCACAAGTGTTTATCCCAGGTCTTGTTCCCACCTTGAAACCGTTGAAGACATAGGCCAACTCATCTGCACCAAGTTCAGTGTCTGCGCGAACGCTGGGCCTGGCCCAGCCCACTCTCATCTCCCCGACCGTCACGGCCTCAAACTCAAAGTACCACTTCCCCTGTGTGACAGCGTAAGATTTCTCTGCTCTGAACACTCGGATCTTATCCCCACGGGAGCTGCCTGATCCGTGTTCACCTTAAAAGGACACAAACACAACGGCGTTTACCACAAAGCCTGTACATTTGAGGAAACGCCTGTATCGCTCATAATGAATCTTAAAGGGGTGAATGAGAAAAGAAACAAATATTCACGCCGTCCGACATAAATAGCAGAGCAAACGTACTGCTCTCCTGGTCAGGTGGTTCTATGTTGTAACCGTATCCGATGAGCGTGCGAACAGCTGCGCAAACTGTCTCTCTGTTGGTCTTTTTGGTCTTTTCGTCCAGTAGGTTGTAAGGAACCAGGCGGGGATTTCGCTTGTTCATTATATCCTACAAAAAGTGCAATTTTAACACCATTTTTTTTGAGCGCTATTATAATAGTCCTCGAGACCTCACAAAAAGAATAGTGGTACCTACCTGCACGATGCTGTACGTCCAGCCCTGGCGTACTCGGTCTCTCGCCCACACGTTGTGTCCGTTTTCTGCCAGTCGCTCCACAAGAGTGTTTTGATTCGGAGTCAGCTTGACATGGTTCAGGTCCAGAGGGGCCGGCTTATATCCATTGCTCTGCATGAAACTAACCAACAACAACTCCGTGATCAGAACAGATTGCGGAAGAATTTTCAACAAGCCATTGACAATTTATGCATATTTGATTAAAAAAAAACAAAAAAAACAGCAGCATATTATTGATTCAAGGTGAATCAGAATAAGTGAATGCCTTGCATCTCACGTTTTGGGAAGCTTGGTCCTTTTCAGATTCTCCTCTGCTTTCTCATCTCCCATTCCTACATGGCAGCCAAGTGCCAGCAGAGTCCTTTGAATTGAGTCATACGAAGCATTAGAGAAACAAAAAGGCTGAAACAAAGCGTTGTTACTTTGGTGAAGGCGCTGACTTACTTCAGAGTCTCTCCTGACATGGCCAAATTATAATTCTTCTCTGGTTCAGGCAGACCCTGGAAATCCACCAAGCACGGGTGCAGTTTCTTGTTGTCATCCCGAAACTTTCGAAAGGAGAAAAAAAAGTCTAAATACTGCGCAATAATATTTTCGACAAAATTCTATATTTTTTAAAGGAAAAATAAATAAATAAAAATACCGGTCCAAAGGTCCATCCTTGCTCAATGCGAGTAACAGCCCATAACTCGTGGCTATTTTCTGCAAGCTTCTCTCGAATGCGCTCCAAATGAGGAGGAAGTACAATCTGCAAGGGTGACACGTTAAGTGCGGTGAAATAGATGCGGATGTGAAAGATATGGATGAACGTTTTACCTGAATAGTGTCCACGGGGCAAGGAGTGAACGCTGTGTGCGAGAGGGACTGAGTTGGACCCAACAGGTTGCGGATACCATCGAAATCATGCTTATACTCCTTGATGGGCTCGATGCGCAAACGGTCCCTGGGCAACACCGCTTCATAGCAAGGAGCATAGCCCGGCGGTGGGAGGAACTTGAAATCCCCATGACGCCCTCCGAGAAGAAATCGCAAGCTGGAAATCAGAGCAAAAAAGAGAAGTTAGTCTCCTGTGTCATAACTGTACTGTGCTTACTCAACCAAAAATTCATCTGTGGAATAAATGAATGTATAATTCCCATAATCCTACTTCACGCCTGCAGAGAAGCTGACAACGGGGAAAAACAAGCCATCCAGGTTGAAGTTCTCAAACATGCCCTGTACGGGATGCCCATTGATACGGAAAGAAATACTGGGCACGCTCAGATCCAAGCAGCAGCTGATCACGTCCTCTGGCGCCAGGATGTGCTGATTGGGTGTGGCGACGTGACGTGGGACGCGTCCTGTGGACACAAGGAGCATGTGGACTCGAACACTAGGCAAAAAGTCATTTTAACTAAACACACGCTATACATGCCAATGTTCATTGTCCAAATCTTGGACGTGGTGGTGTTGATAAAGGACAGAGGCAAGAGTAGGTGGTTACTTCACCTGACCATAGGTGAAGCCCATCAAAACCGTAGGAGTAGAGGTCATCTCCGACTCCATTACCCCCCCAGCCTTCTCCTCCGCCCGGGTAAGGGCTGTAGCCCTCCGTCAGAGCCCAGCCCACACGCAGGTGATAGGGCTGAGCCGTCAGGAACGGCTCCACGTGATCCACCATCACCTCAAAATACCACTTCTTATACTGAGTAGATCCTTCACAAGTTCCGAGGAAAATGTTGGGTCTCATGCTAAGAGAGGATTAAAAAAAAATAAAAAATACATAACTCAGAGCATCTCAATAAAAAAGCTGGCCTTCAGATCAGAAGAAAGAGCACATGGAATTTTGCCTGACATGTGCCTATACAAATTTACCCACCTGGTTACATAATTAATAATGTTGGTTTGAAGCAGGAGGTCTCGGCCCGGAAGGAGATTCTCTGTGATGAGATTCTGATTTGACCTTACAGCCACGCCATTACACACACAGAGGGAACAGAGCACATCCAGGACCTGGAAAAACAGAAATCAATATTTCTGGCTATGCCTGGCAGCTGGACATCAGATACATTTCAAAGAATAAATACATTTTAATCAACCCCAAGAACGCGGGTCCCTTTTCCCCCCCCCTGACCTTGTGATTGCGTCCATGCTTGTCCAGCAGAGAGATGATTGATTTGATGTGATTCTCCTGGATAATATTCAGCACCTCCGGACTCTCAATCAGCACACAATACAACACCTCCAGGATTCCTGTCAATCATTGTGACAATATATACATAAACATTGGCAGTACGCGACTTTAACATTGTTTAATAGATAAGCACAAGATAATAGGGGATACCTTAAAAAAAACGTTTGAACAAAAAGTTATTTACAAAACATTATAAACTTCACAAAGGTAGTGTGTGTGTTGCAGAAAACGTACTGTACTGTAATGGCTCTAATATACTGCATGTTGGTTTTGGGGAATAGCAAACGAGACACTTAATGTATCTTGTAAATTCCGATCCGCTTGGAATTTTTTTGGGTACCTGAAGACGCCTCAAGACGGTCCAGTTTACTGACCAGCCAGTCCAGGTTGTCGCAGAACAGGGCGCAGTTAGAGCGGTTTCCTCTGATCAAAGATGCTTCATGAAAGGAGAGAGGCAGAAAAGGTTGTGAGCACATTATATTCAGAAAGATTACTGCACAAGGGAAAACAAAAATGGTCATCTGAAAGGACCGTGCGGGCAAAGAGCAAATAGGCCAGGTGGACATACTGTACCTAGCAATTCATAGAGTAAGTTAACGATCTCCTTCCATGACTCTGCGGCCTCTTCGCCAGCATACTCTGAGAAATGGGCTGCTGTGTTGTAGACATTGAGGCGATCGACACAGTCCAGAACAAGGGTAATCATTCCCTGTTCAAAACGACGAAAACGCACTGAGAACCGACTAAAAAAAATGCTGAATATAAGTCAATCAGCCAAACTAAAATTGCAGCCAAACATGCGGCATAGAAGGGACCATTGATGAAACGCCATTCCTCACGACGGAGACCAACCTCTTCCTGGAAGAGATTCTGTCTGTTCTTGAGCGAGCGGAGTTTGAATTGTTTGTCCTCGTGCTCCAGCTCCTCCTCGGGGGGGCGGAAGTAGAAAATAAGGTCCTGCAGGGAGAGTACCACCGTGTCCATGGGCAGAGATGGGGGATTGGCAGATTTGTTTTTGCCACTCAAAGCATCTAGACCTCTGCAGACATGAAGAGAGTACGGTGGGAACACTACAACACATGTGCTAAACGAACACTAAAACAAACACTTACATGAGCAGGGATTTCAAGATAATAAAATGGAAATATGGTGTTACTTGATGAACTGGTTGAAGAGGCCCGTTGTGCTGAAAATCATTCTGGCTGCTTGGGACTCTTCAGTCTGAGATCTTGCAACGGTGAGCGCATCGTCCATGTGACCTTCTTTATGCAGTATGGCCTAAGAATGTAATATACGGAAATAAATGTGAATATATATATATATATATATATATATAAACCATTAAACACAAAAACACACGCTGAAATGTTCTTGAGTACTGATGTATAACTCTGCTTTACCTTTCTCTTTAGAGGTCCCAGGCGGGCAGATTTGGCATCAACAGCAGCATACGTGAGCCAGAGGCCTGTTGAAACGTGCTGTACGAAGCACATGGACTCTCCATACTTGATCTCAGGAATGCCCATGCCTTCCACGTCTCGCTTCTGGGTGAGTTCAATTTTTTCCTGTAATTTGAATGAAAGATGTGTCCTTCGTGGTGAGACTCGCAATACTGCACAATGGAGTCACAAGCACTCAGTGGAGGTCGGGCACTGTTGACTTCAAGTGAAGATCACCTTTGAAATTCGGACGCAGAAGGCGGCCATCTTGGAAACGGCCTTCTCCGGGTCCACCAACAGCAGTCCTTTCTCTTCGTCCAGAAGGAGGTACCTTCCAGTCGTTATGTGACGGATCCGGAATGACTGGCCCCATTTAATGTGACCCCCGCTCCAACTACCAACAGGCACAAGAGTATAGGCACCAGCATATATTAAATGCACTTAAAGGGAATGATTGAACAACAAATGCTCATAAATAGAAGAAACCCAGATACCCACCCAATTCGTAGCGGTTCAAGTCTCCATAAAGATCGGGCGTGACTGCAAACGGCACCTCCTTCATAATGAGCAACTCTGAAAAAAACAACAGTCGATGTGGAACACATACATGGAGATCAAATTTGGTCAGGGCCCAGACACGTTGGATGTATTTCCCCACTTGAAATGAATGGAATAAACTTAAGGAACCTTTGTTTGGACACGTAACAAACAGCACTGAAAACTACCACCTAACCTTTTCCCACATTTAAAAAACATTCACAACGTAAAAAAAAAAAAAAAAAAAAGAGCAAACAAAGAAAGTAAAGAGAGAAGCCACATCATCTTGCATAACAACACAAGCAACGCCACAGATGTGCTTTGTCGCTCACCTGCGTTGTTCGTCCCCTTGGTCAGCTCCCGGGATTGCCAAGCATTCATCCATGTGACCATGGAAGAGCCGGAGTACATACCCTCCGGTCAGAAAACCTGCAGGGCAACGGTCCAATCGCTCAGAGACAGTGGGCAGGATGGTGATCCAGACGTTTGTTTAGCAGCAGCAAAAGTACACACCTTCAGCCAGCTCACATCCAGACATTACAGGGGTCATGGTCCACAGCGTTTGCATGAAGGAAGCATCTACCATCAAGTCGCCGCTGGCGTAGGACAGATGCTGAAAAGTGCGTATGTGTTGACAGATATTAGATATGCACACGGTGCACTGTGAGATATGGTTCAAATAAGTCTATTGTGGTTACCAGGTATCGCTCTGAAGACACACTGACGAGAATGAGGTCATCTCCCACCCTGACCTTCTCGCCTTCAGACCTTTGCTTGGAGGCTGGATGGATGGTCCACCAGCAGGCCTCCCCTGTGAGGAAAAAATAAATCAAAAAATGGAATTTCTAAATCAACGTCGCCTCGTCTGGGACATGAAAATCATGCAGGTTCATAACCACCTGTGGAGTCCTCCTGCAGGCCCACATCAAAAGCCAATTTGTCCGTCAGCGAACGGGAAGTAGTCAAACAGCACAAGTACTGCAGGAAAGAGAAGAGCGATGGCAAGTTGGCGTCATGAGACATGCACTCAACTCAGAGAATATATTAAAGCGCAAAGATTACTGCTGATGGAGCAGAGGCCACGTGTTAGACTGTAAACGTGCTCACCATGCTGGAGTGAGTGTGTTTCAGGAGAATGGCGTGTCCGTACAGGAGGGTTCGGTGACCCCCGCCTTGCGATGACTGGGAGAGGAGGTAGAGGGAAAAATCAAATTCATCTCATTCAGGAGAGGTATTGAACATTTTCAGGTGAACGCAAAAAAAAATAAATAAAAAAAAAACGCTGAAGCTGAAGCTTATCTACAATAACTCCCGCCATTATGTAAAACTATTCACAGTATGGTAATTTGCTCGATGACAACATTGAACAGGCTGGGAAATATTTCAAAAAGCTCTCCGACTGAAGATTTATTGGGGCACTGACAGAGAAGAACGTGCGAACATACCCACTTGTCCAGATCGACGGCCTGTGATTGGCAGGTAAGAGACAGGAGAAGAGGACAGTTGTTGAACGAACAATCCACCGCATTTATTAATTATGCACGTATGTGCGTGCCACCACAACTGGACCACTCTTTTCCGTGGCGGAGCCTCACCTCATCCACAGAAGAGTTGGATAGCATCTCCTGCAACGCCCGTACAGAAAGCGACTGCTCCAAAATGAAGCAGCAGATTGCAAGGTCGGGAGGGACATTCTGAAACACAGCACGACCAGTGCACACGGTGAATAACTCCCATTATAAACTCTTAAAAATGAAGGAAAAAAAAAATGAGAGGCATTAAAGTGTCACTACCTGAGCGTTCGAGGTGGTCTCAAGAAAACACAAACGGTTCCCGAACCCCTCACATGACAAGCACAGCTTGATCTGTTCCTTTAGAATTGACGCAGTGCACTGCAGCACGACTTGATCATCCTACGGAGACACAACAAGGTGAGGGAGAATTGTTTTTGCTGGACATTTCGCAGCAGGAACACATTGCTTTGCAACCAAGGCCTATAGTCAGAATAATCCAAAGGAAATATGACATCTCAGAAAAAAAACTAAACAGAAGCATTAAAAAACAACTACAAAAATGTACACTCATATTTAAAAAATAGAATACTTAAGAAGCCAAATGAGACACATTGTCTTTTTGGTGCTTTGAATACGTAGGGCTAGTAGTGGCTTACAACGAAAACTAAAAAAAGGCTTCAGACATTTTGGATGTTAAAGTTACGGATGGTAAAGTTGTCCGACTGCAACTCAACCCATGAATGAGTTTTGAAAAAGTCTTAAATTAAAGACAAATCACTATGGCCAGCATAAATAATAATAAAATAGGATAGTAGAAAGAAAATAACAGTTTGTTCCTTATACACCTCTTCCTGACCTTCAAATGTATGTATGCCTTTCTCTGGGCCAGTCCCAGCTCTAATCTCCCCCGCTTCTCTGACTCTCCGACTCTCTGACTCTATGACACCAGCCCCCCCCCCCCCCCCCCCCGCGGCTCTCTATTTCAGGCGGCTGCCCCCCGCCCGCGGCTCTCTATTTCAGGCGGCTGCACCTGCTGTTCACACATCCCTTTCTGGAACAGATACTTAGGATTGAACATATTGGCCCACATTGCTGATTCAACAACGCAATTAGTCCGCTTGCAAAGAGATAAACGTTCAAAAACTTCCAGCTCAGCTCTTCATCAATCGTCTGAACCCCCTAATCGCTAACTAACATTGTTTTTGTAAAAAAAAATTGAAATAGTGAGCAGTGCAGTGTCATTTGAGTTCAGCTGTGTCATGTGTACTTTCCTTCTCAAGCTGTAAACTGGCAACCGATTCTACAGAATATCATCTACTGCTTTTTACAATAAAACAAACGCAATTACATTTGGTACAAGACAACATGATAATTGTATTATAAAATGTATTCGTATTTTTTTATTTACATTTTATTATTATTATTATTATTTACACCGTTTTTACGCCGACAGTCAATTTAAGTAAAGTTTAAGAGAATTTGGCCTGTGCAACAGTTTGTGAGATACCGGTGGAAAAAGGGAGTTTGTACAGTGCCCTCTTCATCCATCACAGTGTCAATCCTTCAGTAGCATGTGTGACAACACAGTGTAAAGTTTCTGTCACTGTCTCCGAAACAGACAGACTGACTGACACAGCGACTGACTGATTGACTGACTGAAAGAAAGAGGCTTTCATGACAACATGAGCCTAGCAGGTGTCATCACACATACATTTTCCTCCAGTTCTTTTGCCAAAAAATGTGCCATGTAAGAACTACTGAATAACAAAAGTCTGACACAATGTTTTGAAACCGGCTTCCCATGATAGGGTGCCAGTTGGTCAGTTGTAAAAGTCCAAACGTGGACTGAAGTAAGCAGGTGCTGAAATGTGACAAGCTTTGAACCTGCTAATCTTCACACAGTAAATATAGAAGTCAGTGGACTTCAGGGTGGACAGTAACAGACTGACAAGGGACTTTATATATTTTTTTTACTTTAAAGCTCTGTTTGAAGACAATGCCATATAAAAACTGTTCTTAAGACCTATGAAGCTGTTTTTTAAATATGTAACAGAAAACATATGATGAACTATTTGATTGTGTTCACGCTAATACAAAATATCACTTCTATTTAATGCAAACAATAAATATTTCTATAAGAAAAACGATGACAGCTACACAATATGCAAATTATATTTGACTACAAGGAACTGAGCCATAAAAAGAACAATAATCTCATATAGAATGGAAGTATAAGAAAAAATGTTTTCTTTCTGGAACATCTACAACACAATAGTTGAATATCAGCACTGACTATTAAAATATTCACATACAGCAGACAACTTGGAAGGCCATAATGCCCTTCCGCTGGCTTTGGCTCGGAGCATCAAAGATAGCACAGTGGTGAGCAACGCAACAAAAATAAACTGATTAACCTAATATTAGACTGAATATTTTATTAGGTAAAGATGACACATTTTCAAAGCAGAACTCTAAAATATAAGGAAACCTCCCAGAGCAAAATATGTACTTATATTCGACTCAACTTTGATATGGTCCCTGACATGATTTACAGCAAGAGATAAGTTCTGACTTACAAATATGCAAAACTATAAACAGCCAAAAAATAATACTCTGCTACAACTCTTTCATTATTGCATTTCAGGGAACAATAAAAAGGAGTCTCTGTGTCAAAACAGTTAAGTTGCCCATGGGATATAAATAGACAACAATGCCAACAAGCTAAGCCACCTGTCTTTGTCAATCCGTGCTCCACGTAAAGAGAGCCACCCAAGACAAAAGAAACATGTATCGTTTTTTAAAGCAAGAATTGAATAAACAAAAGGGTATTATTGCCGAACGCGCTCGATGAACATGATCAGTAACAGACGTAGGCAATATGAGAAGAGTAAGACAGCATCTCTTACCGTGCGCAGGAACTGAATCTCTTCCTCTCCATCTGCACCTTCGGCCATCCTCCCAAGGCATGAAAGGCCAAACCTGAGGAGAAATGGCTGTGAAGTGTTTGTCTCACACTTCTCTTACTCCTGGTGCCTGTGTGTCCAACGCATAAGGCAAGACAATGTGGGTGAAGGTGACTGGAGGGCACTGCTGGTCCCGTTACCCTCTCTGGCTGTGCGAGACAGAGGGTTAGACTCTTCATTCCTGTCCATTACAGCATCATAAAGAGGTGGAGCAAGCCGGCACAGCTGAACCACTGATTCAGATCCTCCTCAAGTCTGCAGTATAGCCATTATTGTCATCATTGAATAAAGTTAGACACTACACTTCAGAAATGGCATTGACATGCCTATAAAATAAAAGAAGTTTAATAAAATCAACTGTCGGGATAAGGCAACTACCATTTTCGTTTAGTCTTTGCTTGAAGTGTCCATAATTTGAGTGATTCTACACCTGGAAGAACATTTTAGGTTGTTCACGGTGTCACTCTTTCTGAGAAGTGTGTCCGTAAAGACATAGCAAAGCAAACTTCAGAATGTACATTCAAACAGTATAGGTTTATTTCTAAAATGTAGTCGACGTGATTTTACTAGGTATATTCACATACACTAGATGTTTACATTATAAATATGTAATGAGAAAACATGAATGCGTGTATCCCTTTACCATCCGCGAAAAAAAATGTAATAAATAAATCTCAGTAAAATGAACTTCATATTAAATCCATCAGCAATAACAGACGTAGCTAGCATACTTCAGCGGCCGGTAGCGTGTGTTGTATCACAATTAGTGCGTTTCTCACAGCGAATACTGTTAAGACAAACCATAAAGGTACGTTTATCTGGAAAAGGTGGGACATTGAACAAGCACGTTTACTTTTACACCCGACGACGAATTTGCTCTGGAGGGCAGAACAACCAGCACGAGTCGGCGGTGTCCTCCATTTTTAGTAGAAGAAGAAGAAAACGGTACGTCGATGAAAACAGTCCCCCCATTTGTTTCCGACACAGAAAGTCGTGTAAGGTAAGATCGATTATACATTTTTAACCTATATAATCTATACGGTATAATAAATTAGATTATACGTCTATGATATGCATATGCAGTTTGTGTTGAAAGTCGAAAGAGGAATCCAAATGTCTTAACTGTCATTTCTGCTGAGTTAGCTGGTAGCTTAGCTCGCCTAGCAGCGCAACGCTTACAAAGTGTTTGTGACATTGGTGAACACTTGCCAATGTCATTGGTTACTGAATTACTACATCATTTAAAGACGGTGAACCTAACAGTGCTTGCGGAAAGTGGAATGACCGGAAGTAAACGCATTCAACTGGCTTCATCCTTAGGTTGCGAGTGTCTGTAATCGCGTGATCTCTGGTGTGAACAGACCTGGAGAAGAATGGATGCCCTCGCGCACATGCTTACAGAGCCACTCGATATAAAAGAAGAACATAATGGACAAATCACAGAGGAGTGCATGCTGGGCAACTGCAGGGTCAACCTCCCAGAGGACCTGCTCGAGGACGTGAGTTGTCCCTCGTCCCGCTGCATATGTTGTTGTTTCTTCCATGTTGATACGCAAGGCAGATCGTGCATTCACATTTGCTGTTTGCTTGCTGTTGTTGTTGTTCAACAGCCTGATATCTTCTTCTCCGTGATGAGCGAAAGCACCTGGAGTGAAGTGCTGTCGGACTCGCAGAGGCAGCACCTTCGACAGTTCTTACCAGAGTTTCCTGACAACGGTGCTGCGGAGCAGGACAGCACAGTCAGCGACCTCTTCAACAACCGAAACTTTAACTTTGGAAATCCCCTGCACCTTGCGCAGAAACTATTCCGAGGTGCCTTTTATTTTCCCCGCTGACACTCCTAATATATGTAGCCTATGTGTGCGTAGTAGATTGCACGAGATGAATCTGACTGCGCTTTCTGATCATTGTTCTCTCAACCCAGATGGTTACTTCAATCCTGAGGTGGTCAAGTACAGGCAATTGTGCGCCAAGTCTCAGAGTAAGCGACAGCTATACTCCCTGCAGCAGTACTACCACAAACTGTTGAAGCAGATCCTCGTCTCCAGAAAGGTGTGTTTTTTTTGTTTTTTTTTTAATACTTCAAGTAGGAAGCACTTTGACCTCTCGCGGGGGAGAATGACCGTGTCCCCGTTTCGTAGGAGCTGCTGGAGTTTGCGGTTCAAAATGGTCTGGACTTTCCGCCCAAAAGGAGGTTACCGACCAAGACTCATTCGGAAATGCGGGAGCCCCGAGTGAGAAGGAGGCTCAGCCGCATATTAAAGGAGGTGAAAACGGAGTGTGGGGACAGCGACGCTTCATCCGACGATGACGGTCAGTCTGGTCAATTTGCCATTATTAAGTTACAACACACTTTCCATTGAGCGAACCGATTCCATGGATGCTTTCGTACACTTGGCGCATATGCCCGCAGACATATCGTTATGGACTCCGGCACCACCGTCCCCTTCGTCGCCGACCCCCACCGTTTCGCTCAGAGTTCTTCCCAGCCTCTCCACCCAAGACATGAAGACCACCGGTCGGTGACGTGTGCACTATCCAGATGGTGCTGCTCTCGCCGTGTGCTTATAAACGGGGGACTGTAATGCCCAAACACCTTTTTCATTCAACAGAAAAAATTGAACTCGACGAGCAGGACTTGAAAACCATGCTGCAAAATCATAGAGAGAAGAGGAAGCGACAGCCTGTAAGTGTAAAAAAAAAAAAAAAAAAGTGGCAACACTGATAAAGGTTTAGTCTTAAAGTGAACTGTGTAACATAAATGATCGATTTATTCAGGACCATCCAGACTTGATGACCTCTGACGTCCATCTGGGAGACATACTTTCAAGAGCAAATATTGGTCGAAAGGGGACTATGCGTGAGTAATCAAGCTTTAAAAAAATAAAAATAAAAATCCTACACCACTTCATGACATTTTGCCTAACATAGGTCATCATGTATATCATATTTCTTTCTCTCTTTTTTTTTTATTATTATCTTCCAGTTCTCTTTGATCTGTCTCTCCCCAAGAAGAAGATGAGAGACGAGAGGCGGAAAAAGAAAATGCGGACCATAAAAGTGGAATCCGAGGACCCTTTCGAAACTCTCGCCCCTGCAGACGCCTCGTCGGCCCCGTCGGGGAACATTGTCAGCTCTCTGCCTGACGCACCGTCCACTCCGCTGACCAACATCAAGGAAGAGTGAGTCGTGTGCCATCCATGCATATACGCACATTGGTATCGACGCATACATAAACCGTCTTCTGTGATACAAGATATAAATATTGCCAAACAACCGCTATTGTTACAGAGTTGTGGAGGAGTGTCAGAGCAGCCCGGTTACGGTGGAGGAGATAGCCGTCAGTTTCTTCAGCCTATTGGAGAACATCTTAAGGACAGAAAGCCTTGCCAGTACTTTAATGGTACGCACTCATTACAATCTCGCATTCTACCATAAAAAAAAAAAAAAAAAAATGCGTACATATGTAATGTATACATTTGATCTTTCTCAGTTGGAGGAGAAAGTTCAAATATGGCAATCCTCTCCGGCCAGTGCATGCAACGTGTGGTTTTCATCGGTGCCCTGTTGGTCCGAATTGGTTCTTCAAGCCCTGCAGTTTCTTGCAGGGGAGACTAAAGGTAAAAGCGGCACTGCTCAACGCCCCCCCCCCCCCCCCCCCCCCCCCCCCCCCCCCCACACACACCCCCTTTCCACCTCATGATGTTACTCAAGTATTTTTCCACCACGCTCGTGTGTTAATCAGATGGCATGATGGCGCTCCCCAGTGGCTTCTCTCCGTTTGTGGAGTTTGCTGACGAGGCTCAGCAGTGGCGCTGGATCGGTAAGAGCCCCCCCAGCCCCCCCCCGACTGACGCAGTACTTCGGCGCGCAAGATGAGATGAATGTGAGATTAAAGCCCGCGATACTTTTTTCAGGCCCCACTCAGGATACAGAGAAGGATCTCAGCGCACTCTGTCAGCTGTGGCTGGACTCCAAAGATTTAGTAGTCAAGGTAGAGGAGTTGTTACCATGCACCGTCTCGAAAGACTTTACAGCCCTGCTGCTGTATTAATCTTTTTTTTTTTGTTGCTTTCCGCAGACAGAGAACGAAGACACGTTAGAGATGACTTCGCCCACACAAAGAGCGTAAGAGCGTAACTCGTCCAGCAAATATCAATATGACATAATGCAGAAAGGGCAATTCATGGTGACAAGAGACTATACAGCATGTGACTTCAGATTCATTAGCGAGGCTATTAAAGTTAACAGTCTCCTGTCTCTAACCGAGCAGTTCCACCGATTACGTGGTGCGGCCCAGCACCGGAGACGAGAGACAAGTTTTTCAAGTCCAGGTTCGTTTTGTGCCGCCGGAACACCGTTCGGTGACACTTTGCCTCTCGCACTCGCTCACAAAGCCCTTACTGCCACACGCTTTTTTTTTTCCCCCCCCCGTCTGTGCACCAGGAGCAGCAGAGATACAACCAGCCGCACAAAGCCTTCACCTTTAGGATGCACGGCTTCGAGTCCGTGGTGGGGCCCGTGAAGGGCGTGTTTGACAAGGAGATGAGTCTGAACAAAGCCAGGGAGCACACGCTGCTGCGCTCGGACCGGCCACCCTACGTCACCATCCTCTCTCTGGGTTCGGGCCCGCGGTTTCGTTCTCTCCACTCCATTCTGCGAGCTATTGGGAACCCGACAGCGGCGTTCTGACTTGCCCTTTTTTCTCCTGCACAGTGCGGGACGCGGCAGCCAGACTGCCCAATGGAGAGGGCACACGGGCCGAGATCTGCGAGCTGCTGAAAGACTCGCAGTTTCTCGCTCCGGATGTCACCAGCGCTCAGGTGTGAGGGAATTGGCATTTTGCACATGCAGCCGTGGCCTTTTATGCCATTGCTTAACGGTGTTAAGTTCCTGTTATTAAGACGCTTTCGCCGGCCGCTTAGGTGAACACCGTCGTCAGTGGGGCTCTGGACAGACTTCATTATGAAAAAGACCCCTGCGTGAAGTACGACATCGGCCGCAAACTGTGGATTTACCTGCACCGCCATCGCAGTCAAGAAGAGTTTGGTAAGCAACATCATGCTTGATTAATAAATAAATAAATAATAATAATAAAAACAAAAATCTCCAAAGATTTATATTATGCTCTGATGAGTTTTCAAATTCTACATATTCTCCGTTTCTCTCGTTCAGAGCGTATCCACCAGGCTCAAGCGGCCGCCGCAAAGGCAAGAAAGGCTCTACAGCAGAAGCCCAAGCCAGCAGCTAAGCCTGTGAGCGCGCCGCCTACATTCTGCTGCATGAAATATAGCATACCGAGTTGCCCGCTGGAGTGCAATTTTCCCTTTCACGTTTTTTTTTTTTTTTTTTTTTTTTAGAAATCCGGGAGCAAAGACGGAGGCGGCAAGACCCCTGGATGTCTGGAGGCGGGACAGGACACAGGCGCCAATCCCATGTCACCGACCCCGACAACCCCCACGCCAAACGCACCTGGGACCCCCAAGTCGCCCATACCCTGCGCGCCCGCCACGCCAACAAAAACCGGAGTCCCCGATGCGATCAAAAACAGCCCAGGGTAAGTGCGAGACCCCTTTTTTTTTCTCTCTCTCTCTCTCTCTCTCTCTCTCTCTCTCTTATACCTGACACCTCCTTGAATGCAGTTACGCTTTTCCTCTCCGCTATTTAAAACCGACTCACCTCTCGTCCTTT
Source organism: Colistium nudipinnis (assembly GCA_016785305.1). NCBI lineage: Eukaryota > Metazoa > Chordata > Actinopteri > Pleuronectiformes > Rhombosoleidae > Colistium > Colistium nudipinnis. The sequence continues at coordinate 51,964 of JAFBJU010001275.1, forward strand.
CCCGCCCTCGCTCTCTCAGGGTTCTACTCGTGTCCCCTCCTTCACTGCCTCAGCTGGGAGCCCTCCTACCCACCAGTCAGGCCGGTACGCCAGTCGCGCAGCCGGTCACCTCCCAGCACGCCGCTCGCATAGTGAGTCACCTGGCGGCGGGCTCCCTCCCTCAGGTGCGGGTGGTCTCTGCCCAGGCCGGTCTCAGCTCTTCGGCGGGAACCCAGCAGGCCACACTGGTACATCAGACCCCTCACCAAATCAGGATGCCAGTGTCCGTGGCAGCGAAGGGCCTATCGCAGGTAACCAGAGTATGTACATATTTATACATACAATTGGTTTATCATAAGATAAATATCTGTTTGTTCTGCATACTGCTTATGTATAAATAAGTCTATCTGTGTTTATTGTGTGTATTAACAGACGGTGGTGTCTCTGCCTCTGAGGAGTCAGTCCACCAGCAGTTCGGTCCAGGTGCCGCCCACCCTGACCGTGTCGGCTGTAACTATGGCCAAACCTCATACCGGCTCACCGGGCAGCCCCGCCTCCCCCTCTGTGCTGCAGGGAGTCGCCAGCCCAAACATCAAACAGGTGTCCATCACGGGACAGCTGGGAATGAAGACCACAGGTGGCGCGGGAATTCCCATTACGGCCACGAATCTGCGCATTCAGGGTAAAGACGTCCTGCGCCTTCCACCGTCCTCCATCACCACAGACTCGAAAGGCCAGACGGTGCTGCGCATCACCCCCGACATGATGGCGACTCTTGCCAAGTCTCCCGTCGCCACCGTCAAGCTCACCCCGGAGTTCCTGGGCTCCGCGGCCTCCGGCAGCAAAAGCATATCGGCCACCCTCCACGTGACGCCGCCTCACTCTTCCCCCGGCGCCGCGTCCTACGCGGGGGAGGTGCACGCCACCAAAGCGGGCCACATCGCCTCCACCTTGCTGAAGGCCGCCGGAGACACGGCCATACGCCTGATGCCCACGCTGGCCGTCACGGCCGACCAGAAGTCCAGGACCTTCACCACCGTGACCTCGCCCGACAAGAGCGGCGCCACCATCCGAATCATGCCGGGCCTCGGCGTCATTCCGCAAAAACAGGGCCAGACCATCACCATGACCACCACCACGGGCGGCCGACCGCTCACGGCGTCCACGTGCGCCAACGTGGTGACCATGGCCGCCAGCGTCGTAGCTGCCGCCAAGGGGATCTCGGTGGCTCCGGGGGTGTCGTGCTCGCCCCTGACGCTGGGAACGGCCACAGCCACCGTGAGGCAGGTGCCTGCTACAGTGGTAACCACTCAAACCGTAAGGAAATGCTCCACTTATGTCAAATGAGCTACCAAGTTCAGAATAGTACGGCAACAGGAAAGAAATCATGTTCTTTGGACATACTGGTGTATTTCGGACTAGACCCGCATGATGTAACCGTCGGGGTCCAATAAGAGTCCTGCGGGGGAATGTATTGACAGGCGAGAACTTGACATATCTGACGTGTATTTCGAGTCCTGCGGCGGAAAGGTGGAATGCAACCACACCCAAAAAAATAATAATAATCAAGGCCAACTCTCGGTGATGATCCTCTTCCTTCTCAAACCCCGCAGGGAAAGTTGCCAACACGGATCACTGTGCCGATCTCTGTCCTAAACCAGCCACTGAAGAGTAAGAGTGTCGTGACCACACCGATGGTGAAAGGAAGCCTTAACGCAAAGTAAGTCTCACCGGAGGTTAGCCATCGCATTGAAGTACAAAGTATGAGCGTGTACTTAAACACTCCCATCATGTCCTTTCCCCGCCTTCTTTCCCGGGCAGTTTGAGCAGCCTGGGCAGGAACATCATCCTGACCACGATGCCCGCTGGCACCAAGCTGATCGCTGGGAACAAACCAGTCAGCTTTGTCACCGCGCAGCAGTTCCAGCAACTTCAGCAGCAAGGACAGGCAACGCAGGTTGGCTTCCCTTTCAGCCGAAACGCCGAATTGGCTTTTTTGCCGCGGGTTTCTTCTCGCCGTTCTCAAATTTGCTAAGACGCGCGTTTCTTGAAGCCCTCCGCCCCTTTCTCTTTACACGGCAAACGCAAAAACCCAGGTCTCCCAATCTACCTTCACAACTCGCCCGACTCTTCCTGCACAACTGAGCGACTGCCCCACAGCGCCCGCGTCGTAAAAACCAGAACCAAAGGCCAATTTAAAGTTAAAAACGCGCCTCCGCAGTCGTTACACACTACAAAAACGAAAAAAAAATTAAAACACAGTGCCCAGGACATGAAGCTGTAGAAAGAATTGTTATATACCACAGTAGGCTAAATGCATTTTTTGCCTCACCCCAAAAAAAAACCCCAAAAACACCTGTGCACTCAGCAAAGTACCTTTTGAAAACAAATGACAAAAATATACCCACAAACAGTCCGACTTTCACCCCTAGCCTCCAACAGAGCACAATAGCACAAGGTGCATCGACAGAGTGACTTTGGGGAAACGTGCGTTTACCTGTGGTACGGTCGCACGTACCTGTTGACGTCATGACAAAAAGAGCACCCACCTGTGGCCGGATTAGGGTGAACGCAGCGAATCTGCTGACGTCGGCCTGCCCTGCAGCCCTCATTGTCATCGCATGCCCCGTTTCCATCCGAAATGACTGCTATTTGTCTCACTCCCTTGGGCCGCCCTCCCCTCCCTGCCCGCCGCACGCCGCACGCACGCACGCACGCACGCACGCACGCACCCACCCTTCCTCCTCGCGCAATTGTTTCTGTCCATTGTGCAACCGTCACCAACTCCTGCAACGGCTTCTCGGCTCCCTCGCCTCGTTAGCCGCAGCTGCGCTCAATTTTGAGGTGTTCTCTACCGGCTGTGGCGGTGAAGGGGTTTAACCTTTGCCGCCCCGCGCTTATACCGCAAAACAGCACGGCGCACGTGTCCCCCACCAGGTGGCAAGTGCTTATGGTTGGGCCCAACAAACGGGTGTCGACGCAGAGCGTTCCACGGCGTAACCATCCTTTCCCCCCCCCCCTTCTAGGTGCGCATCCAGACGGTTCAGGCCCAGCAGCTCCAGCAGCACATGGCCGCCGCCGCCGCCGCCTCTCCCAAGTCGGTGTCCACGGTCGTCGTGACGACGGCGCCTTCACCTAAACGTGCACCCGATCCCCCGCCTGCACCTCAACAGTGACGCCGTCGCAGTCGCCACGACGACGCATCGGACGGCCAAAGCGGGTGCTGCTAAAACCCGCCGCATTCCCGCAGGCGATCGCTCGACCCTTTTCCCCTCAGTGGTCCGCAGACTTTGGCCGGACCCGCTGGTCCGTAGATATTTCACCTGTATCGCAAATCACAAAGTTATCACTTAAAAATGACCCTCTCCTTTTCCTGTAGGACGGTCGGAAGAACGTGGCCCCTGGCATTGTCTTTTAAAGTACGAATATTAGCATGCGTCCAGTCGGCTTCATGGTCTAAACGATTTATTTGAATGTTGTTGTGACTCGTGTTTCGCGTTAATACATTACTTGTTGGCCCACCTGATGTTGTTTCTCATTCAACAGTGGCCCCTTTTCACTCCACCGTACATTTCAGGGCGCATTTTTGTGTTTTTAATATACTTGCGGACCATAATTACATTTGTAAATATGTTTTATTTACAGCCGCTGGTTCTCACACGCATCATATCAACACAGGAGAAGAGGAGGGGAGGGGGGGGGGGGGGAAGTAAAATATAAAGACAACAATAACAAAGCATTCACTCTTCATCCGACTCTTCGAGCAAAGCTTTCTGGCAACCGGAGGCTGTAGAACGCATTCCCATCTCAATGTCCTGCGACCGCCCCGAGAATCTCTTTACCGTGCTATTGGGACAAGAGAGAGGGAATCGTTTAGGAGTCACTTGGATAACATACGGATTCAAATGATAAATCCAGCAAATGTGGTGGCACACTGGACAGTACAAACACGCGGGGATGGGGTTCGCACGTAATATTCAAACTCAAATAGGTTTTAAATTGCAAATTCAGAGAGCGCTTGCCGATTTTCCGGTTAGTTTTTCTAAACAAATCCTTTGCCAACAGTTGTCCTTGGATTAGAACCTAATAGTCCTTTGCCACAGTGAAGGTTTGCTTGGTCTGCGTCCAGTCGGGCAACATCCTCATGCTGCGTGCTAACCTTTCCTTGCCATTGTGTTCTTCTGATGGCCGAAGTGAAACGGAAAGGAACCCCTTGTGCACGGAATATAGTGCGATTCATAAACGATAACGCAGGTTCATATCGGTTTACTGATTTCATGTAGCGGGAAGATTCATATGAATATACTTTAACACCGCCTATTAGTATTTGACTCCAAATGTTTATTGTGTCATTTCGCCTCTCTGTAAACCTACAGCGGTGGCTCTGATGAGTTGCATTTTTTAATTTTTTTTTTTATTTTTTTCGTGAATCAAACTTTTATAGGGAATGGATGAAATACTCACCACCAAACCACGGCGGAGGTGCAAGCGACCAAAAGCATGGCCACCGCCAAATGCCAGCAGAAGCACATTGTGACGAACATGATGTTGGTGTGTAGCTCCAAGTCCCACTCGACTTTATTTAAAGGGTATAGTACGAATCCAATCTGTGTGTGGGGGGGGGGGGAAACAAAAAAAATCGTTTCAGAGACGTGTCGGAGTTCAGTGTGAAGTGAAGCGACGTAAACATTCAACATTGTTTCTTGGTTAGGTTTCGTGAGTATATTGCATGGTGTGGTCTCCCGCTGCTCCTCACCTGGTAGAACCATGAGCCCTGCAGGATGAACAGGCCCGCCCGGAGCAGCTCCAGAACAACGTTGTCTCTCATGAACACCTCCAACATGGTGCTGGCTGAGCCACTGAACACAGCCACCAGCAGCAGGGTGTGGATGTGGGCGTCCAGGTGGGGCCGGTTGTGCAGATGGTGATAGAAGAGAAACCCTTGAGAGACGAGGGACAGGTCAACGTAACAATTAGGCGCGCTTACCAACGAACGCCCCGACGTATTGGCGACATTTTGAGGTGGAAAAAAAGCGCGCCGTTCTCCCGAGAGCTTTACCTTCCACGAAAAGGGCCAAAGACAGAGCGAGGCGGTCGACCCCGGGTGGCGCCGCTTTGGATTTGGTAGCGGCGACCAGCGCTATGCCAGCGATCCCAAAGAACAGGTACATGGTGCTGTGCTGCCAGTTCATCAGCTTCACCCAGGAGCTGTTCTCCCTGTCGTAGAGGCGGGCGTGTGGCCCGTCCACCACAAACTGCTCGACCATGATACCTGCGAGGGGGCACGGCGTCAATGAGAAAAACGGAAAGCGGCCTGGGCTTGAGCGTGCCGAACAGATGGAGGAGGGGGAGGGAGGGGGGGGGGGTACTGACCCACAAACGAAGCGAAGACCAGGGCTCCTCCCTCAATGTAGTCCATTTTTTTGAAGAAAGGCGGCATGTTCTTTCTGCCGTTGGGATGACCCGTCCTCCAGTAGTACTGACCCACAAACGAAGCGAAGACCAGGGCTCCTCCCTCAATGTAGTCCATTTTTTTGAAGAAAGGCGGCATGTTCTTTCTGCCGTTGGGATGACCCGTCCTCCAGTAGTGCTGGAGGACGTGCTTCACTATGTGCCAAAAACCGAGGAACAGGAAAAAACTGCCGGGAATGGCGTGTCCTCCAAAGTTGGCCATCGTGAGTCCTGGAAAATAGACAAATAAATACGCCATCCAGTTGAAAGTAATACATTTGTATTTGTTTAATCATCTGAGCCTCATGGCTTGACAGGGAAGGGCCTCGGCTTGTGGGTGGAAGTGCAGGCTTATCAGTTGATGGCGTTTTTCGCCACGTCATGCTTCCCGAGAGTTCCCGTTCAACTGCAGCAGGGTACCGGAGGAATGCAATAGCAGCCTCCCCACTCGCCATACGTAGTTGGCAAACACCATCGAATGCGCGTCTTCGGTAAACACAGGCATCGGGAATGATTTTAACAAAGCCGCTGTTAAGGTCTTGATCCAGGCAACAGCTTCTCATTTGTCATGCAAATCGTGAAATTCAAATGCAGTGGGGCCACCGCCGCTTAACACACTTTCTATGCAGTATGCTGTGGCCCCAGCCATAGAAGGACTCTGTCCAAATAGGAACGTGGCAGTAACATTGGTGACATGGAATGAGTGCGGAACAAGTTCAGTCCGATCAGTCTGTGTGTTTGCTATAAGCGACCTTCACGAGAAGAACCGCAGCCTCTCCAGCATTCTTTTTGGGCCAAAAAAAAAAAAAAAAAAAAAAAGTGCTTTTACGGCTCCCACAAATCCCACAGAGTGAAACCTCTTCTTTCGAGTGGAACCTGTTACACTGTCGTTAGGGGTGGAGTCCCCAACTGAAACTTCATGTCAGAGCAGTAATTTACACCTGGAGGCTTTACATTTCTGAACCAGCGCCTTCAGTTTTGAAAAAAAAAAATTGCGTGAGATTACGTAATCTCCACCTGTGCCTATAGTTAGTGTAGAATCAAATCATTGTGCCGTAAAGTGTGTACTTGTATCCCTTTGTCAAGGCAAAACACACCGGACTTCCATTACATACATTGTATCGCGTAGCTGAAGTTTCTTTGTGCGCGCCTCGTCTCTTAACTTGCGCACACGTGTGCCCCTGGGATAATAAAAAAAAAATGAAAAAAAATGAAAAAAAAGGAAGGAGTGAGCGAAACAATTGTGCAGGGCAATAAAGCAAATTTTTATGAGTTTCAGAAAGACACGGTTGCACCCTTGGGCTTATCCTCGTGCTCACACTAGAATCGACACACATGTACACACAAAAACTTCGACTTCGGTGTCACAGGCCAACAGTTAACTAACATTAGCTTTTTTTGGTCAGACAAGTTTTTCTTGACTGGCCCTGTTAATCTTGATGTGACTGCGGCGTTTCACTTCACCTCAGAAGCATGTAGGCAGATAAAGTTGGTACCAAACACCTTGTAAAAAAAAAAAAAAAAAAAGAAAGGTAAAAAAAAAGGAGAGAGAGAGAGAGAGAGAGAGAGAGAGCTCCCTACTGCGAATGGAAGTTCTCGATTTAGGGCAATTTGTTGCAGCTACAGATACTGAGTGAGAATAATAATTATCGAAAAAAAATAAAAAAAAAGAGAATCCTCCTGTTTCCCGCAGCGGCAATAGCTGGTGTGGTATAACAAAACGTGCGTCGTACCTTGTATGTATTCCCAGATTCTTAGGACATGTCAGGCGAAACGTGTGAATGGTGGCAGCTGTCAGAGGAGCGCACTCGCGTCTGTGTTAACTGTGCACACCTGTTCCCTTCCCTGCACCTTGCCTCTGTTGACATCATAACATAGCCCCACCCCACCTATTTGCATTGGTGTTTTGGAGACCGAGGCACATCCCTCTTGGGGGGGGGGGAGAGAGAAGCCGTGACCTCCAGGGAGAAAAACAACGTTGTTTATTCAGCTATTAATTAAAAACAATAAAAATAAGACTGTCTTTTGCAATAATATTATTTAACTCAATTTTATTTTTGATGCTGTATGAACAGAAAATGAATATATATACATATATATATATATATGTATATATATGTGTGTGTGTGTGTGTGTGTGTTCCTTCTGGTTTAATAGCCTACAAGTTCACAATTTAAAATGCAAAAATTCATTGCATTGCGTTTTAAAACAACTCCGTGAAAACTTGGGTGGTTAATGTATAAGCCGTGTGCTCTGGGAGAGGCCGCGGCGCATGCTTGAGTCAATGGACTTTGCACCCGTGTTCAATAAATCTTTATTGTCATTATTACCGTGTCCAAGTGATCACGAGTCCTCAGGTGAAGTTAGTCACCCACGAGCCACTCAACTTACAAAACTGGTTTGTCAAAAAAGAAAAAAAAAACAACAACTCTCATTGTGTTTGCCATTCATTTCATCATTGAATTAACGGCAGGCGCTAATGCGTAGATGTTATTCCAGTGCGTGCGAGGGCTATAGTATTACACAGAATAATTTCTTCTCCCGGAATGGGTTCTCAGCAGGTACTGGTGTCACCAGGGGGTCCTCCTTGGCATGAGCTTCACAGTAGGCCATGAGGTCCGCCGCTGCTTTGGATACCTGCAAGAAAGTGGTGTTTATTTGAATGGGACTCATAAAAACCTAAAGCACTGCTGTGGTCCTATTGACGCATGATCTCAGTTTATTAAAGCAGTCTTTATTGACTCCAGACAAACAAATCAAATCAAGCTGGCAATTGATGGCCACTTGCTAAATGTACCCTGCTTATATATATATATATATATATACATGTTATGATCCATAATTATAAATCTGGAATGATACCTTCATTCTTTTCTTGGCCACGCACTTTAATAACATGCTGACTCACCATCATCCTCTCTATGTTGACCTCCAGTTTCAATTGTTCCACTGTCTTTCGAGCATCTGCGATCTTGGCCATGTTGTTGGACATCCTGCCCCTTCCCACTAGAGTCAGCCAGCCTGTGGCAAAAATGTCAAGGGTTATCAATAAATACCAGGACCTATAACCAAGAGACAAACTACACGCAATATATATATATATATATAAAGAAAAGGTACAAGAATGATTCCACCTTCAGTAATTGCAAAAAAAAAAAAGAATGACTTGAGGTATCTCTGCCACGGTTAGAGTCTGTTTCAATTTGCTTGTTAATTCTGCTCCCTGGGTCTCAGCTGCAAGTGGCTCCAGGGAGGGTCTCAGAGGAGGAGGGGGAGGCAGAGCAGCCCTCCCCATGGGGGGGGGGGGGGGGGCAGACGCCAGCTCAGACTGTAAATACACCTAACATTAACGATAACTTGTTGCTCTTGCACAGTGCATTTCTCTAAAATGACAATGAAGCAGCCGTTAATGCTGTATCCCTGCAGTTATTATGTTTCTCGGATGCTGGCATAGACCTGACTAAATAGATGAATCCTTTATGAATATTTCAGTGGACAGTGAAAAAGCAAATCATGGTTAGTTAGCACCAAAATATGAACTGTATTTCTCAGGGTCTGCGAGTCTGAAAATCACATGTCATCACCAATTCAAAACATTTGCCCAGAACATGCAGGAGCTCAGACTTTTGAGATACGATGCCGTTATCTGCCCACATGCAGAGATATGTAGAGCCACACAAATATACGTAAAGAAGAAGAAAAAAAGCTGTACAGTTTGCAAGATTTATCTTACCTTGTGATAATACACAATATGACTCACCACAAGACCGACAAGAAACTGTTGGGCTCCCAGAGAGAAAAAAAAAGTCTGCGTGTCCTCCAGCGGGGTCCTCAACGCCAACGTACAGTAACGGATGATGGAGATTAATGGCAGAGATGAGGAGGAAAGCTTCAATAGGTTCCCGCCTTCAAATAATTAGCTGCGCTTCTGCCCCCAGGATGGGCTCGGTGCAACATGTGGTGTGACCTTCATCTCTCTTCAGCCTCCGTCACTCGCTTACCTGAGATAACACGGGGGCTAATATTATGAAACTGAACATAGAGTATACTCTTTAAAGCTTTTTCTGTTTTGTTGTAATCGATATACAGTCAGACTGTGATGAAGGAGCTCTTAGGACAAAAAAAAAGGCATGGGAGGGTTTTTGTGACTGTTTTCCATTTTCCTGTTTGGAATTCACCCTAAAACAAACAAATCAAATCTATGGTGCGTGGATATTAATGCATCAACAGGATTCAATGTAGATCATGAAAAGGCAGTGTTTGTCACACGTTGATCATTACGTGTATTGCGCTGCGAAACTGAAAAGAAACAAAAGACGTACGCTGTGCAACAATGATTGCTGTCCGGGGGAACATTCTCATTGAATAGATCGTGTTTCTTTTCCCCCCATTGTGTGGTGGACGCCTTGTGCTTGAGCTTGGAACTGTGGGCAAGTTGGAACCTCGGGGGTGTTCCTCTGTCAAAGGTAAATTGAGCAGGGGGAGCATTGTGCAGATTGACAGGGCCACAATGGCGAGCACACGATGCACAATTCACTGTTCATGCACTAATGCCTTTCAAAGGGGCATGTGCCGTATAAGCAATGAACGTCTTCAAAGCACAAAAAAAAAAAATATATATATATATATATATATATATTTCCATCAAGAACACCATGCGCTTTATATTAGCGAGTAAGTGTCAATAAGATACAACGGAAATATTCGTCTCATGTGAACCTGTCCTCTACGAGGCTGCCAGGGGGGTGGGGGGGGGGAGGGGCAGCGGGAGGGGGGGTAAAGGT
>JAFBJU010001275.1:68399-111694 GCA_016785305.1 Colistium nudipinnis
CGCAGCAGGTGCGCCGATGTTGTCGCGTCTCCTGGAGGTGTCTCCCTCGCAGTTTTCTGCTCCACCAAGTTTCGTGGTCCGCGCGGACCCAGTCCCCGGTGCGCCTCTCCCCGCTGCCGCTCCTCTTCCTCCTGCGGACTCTCCTGCCTCGGCGAGCACAGGTCTGTTCCACTCTGACCACCATGCAAACCACTCAATACGCAGGCCTAAAAGCTCCCCACCACCTCCTTCACCTCCTCTGATCTGTAGTCGGCCTAGCGAATGTGTAATATAATGTTGACTATTGCCGTTTTGTCATTATTTTGACCATCATGCCTGTCGCCACTTACTTCCTTCATCGGTTTACGGAGAAGGGACAACTGGGGATGGATTGCACTGATGGAAGTTTCCATAGTTCGGGCCAAATGCGGAGTTGAGATCTGTGACCGTGGTCAAAATATAACGAATACACACTTGTAATGCATCCGGAGCTAAGTGTACCGTGGCGCCGCGCTGTGCCTTTGCGAGCCATTGCTTTCGACTAGTCATGATGTCGCAATCTGGCTCAAGGCTGGGCAAAGAAGGGACAACCAAACACACACGCACACGCACACGCACACAAGTAAAACTAAAACTGGGTCGCTTTAAGCAAATAAAACAGGAAACTGGAGAGAGTAAAAAATATCAGGGGAGAGAAAAAAAAACAAAAAGCAGCATGGGCCAGGGGGAGTAAGCCACGGACTAAATGCCACCTGCTTATATAGTGTAGCCACCAGGTGAGGTCGATCTCTCTGAACGACCAAACTCCTCCCACCAGTGAAAGGCTGGTTCACAGAGGCTCGTCACACCCCTTCCCTCCCATTAACCCCCCCAGAATTTAAAATACTAATTCAAATTTCTTTTATTCGTGAATTTCATTTATTTCAATTTGAATTGCAGTCCACAATTAACTAGTGGTGCTTTTATGTGTCTCCACAGGGGATAAGGTGTCAGGACTCGGTGTGGATGAGGAGACCGTATCCTACCTGGGAGACGAACTGGACCTCAAGACCGTGGGGGACATCATTGCCATCATTGAGGACAAGGTGCGGGGGAACGTTTTGCGTTCATTTTTTTTAATGGCACCGACACCAGTTTTTGATTAAAAAAATAAATAAAAATAAATAATAATAATAATGAAAGCATTTATGTTTGAGGTGTGACAATCTGGATCTTTTCATTTTGGTGAAAAATCCAGGGAATTATGACTTCAGTTTACTCACCGTCATCACTGCTGAGATTTGGAGACATGGTAATCTATAGCAGCACGACCCCACGTTTTTTGAGAGAAAAAAAACAAAAAAAAAAAAAACAAAGAAAAGCCCAAACTTCAAACACGATGCCATGTCTTTTTCCTCCGCAGGCCGACGAGGCCGCAGAGGCTCTGGACGCCGCTGCGGTCGAGGCCGCTCTGTCCCTGTGCGAGGAGAACGGCCATAATCTGGCCGGCGCGTGGGAGGCGGCGCCATTCCGGCCGCCGTCCCTGGAGCACAGCTCGGCATCGCTCTCCTCTCCGCGCGGCCGCCAGGATCGCCGTCTTCCGGTGTGTCCCCCGGGGGGACGGAGCGCTCCGGCCAGCTCCTCGTCCTCGTGCAGCTCGAGGTGTGTGCGGCGGTGCCACGGTGGAGCACCTCCGCCGCCCGAGAGGGAAACTGGACAGCACCCCAAGAGCCAAATCGTTACCGTGCAACGTGAGCGTGAGAAGTGGGCCCATCACGGACCTTATAAACCCCACGGAGGTATGCGCCCCGTATGCGTGCGGATCAGCCTTCAACCGGGCTCGTAACATGCGGTCTGAATAACAAACTGCTTTTTGATTCCCTCTTTACTCTCTGGGCAGCCTTGGCGTCAGGGGACAGCCCGCCGACTGAAAGGCATCCCAAGGTAAGGCACCCGGCGGGAACGGAGCGACCATAAACCTTGTAATTGGCGCGCTGAAAAAACCGGGGCCGGCGCAGCTCTGCAGTATTCACGCACCGTAGGCTTTGATTTAATTGCACTGCGTTTTTTTTTTTTTTTTTTTTTTTCCTTTTTTCGCAGGAGAGGAAGGCTGAGAACGGGCAAAGCGTCGCACCCGGACCGAATGCGGACGGGGAGGTCAGCGGGCCGGAGGCGCGCGGCGACGTAGAGGGGGGCGACGACGGGGCGGAGGGGTTCTCGTCGGAGCCGGACGGCGAGACGGAGCCCGCGGCCAGCGAGAGCGAGGACGGCTGCAGCCTGCACACGGCCTCGTCGTCCCTGCGGCTGCACGCCGCCGCCGCCGCAGACTCCGCCCCCAGCAGCCCCGCCTCGTCGCAGTTGTGAGTGAAACTCGTATCGGGGCGCGCACAGCCCCCGTGGGGGGGTGGGGGGGGGAATGTCTGTCTGAACTTCCTCGTCGTGTCCCCCCCAGCTCTGTGGGCAGCGAGGACCTGGAGGCGCTGCAGGCCCACAAGATCTGGAAGAAGGCCATCATGCTGGTGTGGCGTGCGGCGGCCAATCATAGGTCAGAATATGACTCTTAATGCTAGCGCCTGAGGCCTTCGGCCCCCCGTGCGTATTGCTTCTCGCTTCAATTCTGGGTCTCGTGACGCGTTTGACCAATGTCAACCTGCTGTAGGTACGCAAATGTCTTCCTGCAGCCAGTGACAGACGAGATAGCACCCGGCTATCGCGGCATTGTGCACAGGTGAGCGGGAGATTTGTGCGTCGGTGGTCATACTTTGCGCGACACGCGATTTGCTTTCCCTCTTGCCCCTCTCTCATCTGATCAAATCTAATCCCTCTCTCTCTCTCTCTCTCTCTCTCTCTCTCCTCCGCAGGCCCATGGACCTGGCCGCCATAAAGAAGAACATCGAGAGCGGCCTGATACGAACCACGGCAGAGTTCCAGAGGGACATCATGCTGATGTTTCAGAACGCCGTCATGTACAACAGCCTGGACCACGACGTGCACCACATGGCTCTGGAGATGCAGCGGGACGTCCTGGAGCAGATCCAGCAGTTCCTGGCCACCCAGCTCATCATGGAGACGTCGGAGGCCGGTATCGGCGCCAAGAGTCTGAGGGGCCGCGAGAGCGCGCGCAAACAGGACACGACTGACAAGGTGCTTCACTAGAGTTTTTGACAAAAAGCAGAGAGAGTACAGAAGAAGAGACAAGGGTGAGACAACGGGCGGACTTAGAACAGAAGAAAGCAAAGCTAAAGCCAGATCTGCTGGCCATTTTCCAAAGCCTGACGTGCTCGAACGTCAGATTGGTGATGGTAATGATTGGTCAGGCGAGTAAAAAAAAAAACAAAAAAAACAAGTACAATACAGTACAGTGCTCTGCGAAGGAAACGTGGAAGGAAACCATGTTTGACCGAAAAGTTAGAAATGTTTTTTTGAAAACATTTGTCAGGCTTTGGAAAACGGTGTTCATTTAATTACGCAATGATTCCAAGGACTCGACCGATAGTTGCCGACGCATGTTATACGCATGTAACTACACTATAAAATGCTGTTGCTCAAATCCTTTCAAACCAAATGAAAATCCACCTAGCGTAACCAGATGTGACCTGCTGAAAGAGATGTGTGCCGTTTGCAAACAGAGAGACAAAAATAAATAAATATATATATATATATATATATATATATATTTTTTTTTTCTTCTTTAAAACGTAGTACCATACAAACCAAACAAAGCAAGGCAGTCTGTCTATAGGTCTGTAGTATATGTACGTAAAGAGCTAAAACATAACATGCATTTTGCAATTGCGGTGCAGGAACAAAAGAGTTCAGGTCATGTACGGGCAGTACAATCAATTTGTCCCCTATTTTGGTCATTGGTAGAGCTCCGTCAACCTCAGTTTAACCTTTCCTCGCGCTGAGTCTGTCTCGGCATGACTTTTTCTTGCTCTCAGGACTTGAATTGCACTTCCCTGAGTCACAGCTCTGATGTGCGTGTCGTATTCCTCTTTCAGGACACGGTCTCCATGTCTTCTCCTGCCTTCCTCCTTTCTCTTTTTGTAAGTACCCACCCTGAAGCCGTTTAAACCTTCACTTCCTTACTTTACCGGTGGCAAACTGAATGATTAAAAACAACGAGTGCTCCGTGTACCAAAGCGCAGTTCTCCAGAAATAACGGTGTCCGCTCCGTCACGAGAATAATCGTCTGGTAATGAGGTTATTTCCCCCGACTTTGGCTGCAGGATGGAGGCACCAGGGGGCGCCGTTGTGCCATAGAAGCTGACCTCAAGATGAAGAAATGAAAATTGAGTCCGACTATCTTGTGCTACACCCCCCCCCCCCAACACACAAGGCTGAACTCTCCCGCCCCCCCCCTCTCTCTGCACACCGTGCAGTGTGACGTTTATTTGCACTCCAGATGCTATGGGTAGACTGAAATGTGGAAGAGATCCTTTCTTCTGAGAGAGCCATACAGACATGGATTACATACGGCGTAATCCCAGATTACTTTGGGACATTCGGAAAGACCAGGTCAAACTCTCCGCACTCGTCGCTGCGCGCCACTACGACTTAGGCCGCTCTGAATTTCGTCAAATGGAGATGCTCGTTGCTCACGGCCTACAAGTGGTCCATCATTAAGCCCTCCAGGTGGCCTGGTTAAACTCCAGATTAGCGGGCTTGACTTTGATCGTACCAGCGGCCAAAGAGTCGGATTATTCTTATTTCCGATAGTCTGAGTCCCAAATCTGAACGATCGGGGGGGGCATGTAATAATTTCAAATAGAAACGTTAGCATTGCTGGTATTAAGTCATTAGTTGTTGTTTTTTTTGTGTTTACATTTGAAAAAACTTTGAAATGTTTGTGATGACATTGATTTTATCTGTGGTACACTTCCTGTGAACAGTACCTCCATGCATACTCTCGCCGTTTACAGTGTTTTGGTAAAAAAATAACAAAAAAAAAACCCAAAAAAGCATCATGTTAGAAATCTGTTTTGTGAACTTGAAAATGTCAAATAACAATAAACCTGTATTAAGTGCCCCCGAAACTAATGTTAAGCTTAAATTGCACAAAATCTTTCCTCAGTGCCAACCTAAAGCGAACCATGGAGTAAATGTTGCAACTTTATCAAAAGTTTAAGAGCCGTTTTTTTTCGTTTTTTTGCATTAACAATTGAAAAAAAGGGCCTGATCTTAGGTTGGGGATTTTTAATAGTTGTTATTTTATGTCCTTTTTTTTTTTTTTTTAAATATGTCTGGTTTGCCTGATTTATGATGCTAATATTTCATGTACTGTGTGTCAGTGGGGAAGTGGCAGTATCCAAATTGTACTTTTTCTTTGTTAATGAGAGCATTGCATACACTTTGAAATGTTTGTGATGAAATTGATTTTATCTGTGGTACACTTCCTGTGAACAGTACCTCCATGCATACTCTCGCCGTTTACAGTGTTTTGGTAAAAAAAAAACAAAAAAAAAACCCAAAAAAGCATCATGTTAGAAATCTGTTTTGTGAACTTGAAAATGTCAAATAACAATAAAACTGTATTAAGTGCCCCCGAAACTAATGTTAAGCTTAAATTGCACAAAATCTTTCCTCAGTGCCAACCTAAAGCGAACCATGGAGTAAATGTTGCAACTTTATCAAAAGTTTAAGAGCCGTTTTTTTTTTCGTTTTTTTGCTTTAACAATTGAAAAAAAGGGCCTGATCTTAGGTTGGGGATTTTTAATAGTTGTTATTTTATGTCCTTTTTTTTTTAAATGTCTGGTTTGCCTGATTTATGATGCTAATATTTCATGTACTGTGTGTCAGTGGGGAAGTGGCAGTATCCAAATTGTACTTTTTCTTTGTTAATGAGAGCATTGCATACATACATGTTGCATAGCGAGCCGCTCCCCATCGAAAAGATTTTGCATATTGGGTTCGTTTAGTATTTTTCAGTCCATAGGCCTGACCAATAAAAAGAGTTCATACTGAGCCACGTATTTTTTTGAGGCAAATACCTGATGACTCCTTTTCGTCCGCTACCACCTTGTCCTCCCGTTTTTCTTGATTTCAAATAACATTGTGTCCACGTTTTCATTTTGACCGTTTCCACTGGTTCTGCCAAGTGAAATGAAAAATATTCATTTTCTTCAGGCCCTGAGCTTCATCGCATTCAGCTAATTAAAGCAGGTTTGCATCCACGCTGAAAATACTTTGTGGGAGACGCTGCCCTTTTTAACACGTACCCTGCCCGATCCGCAGAAGTAATAGGACACTTGGCCTCTAGAGTTCACACATTGCTCAGCGTTGACTACTGCAAGATTCTCAACAAGACGCAAACACCTGGTATACTTAAATCAGGCGGCATAATGCAAAAAAAAAAAAAAAATCCAGGGGACAAACTTCTATAGTCGGAGGAATCAATATCAACCCCCTTTTAGAATAAAGGCGCGAGTAAAATGTGGAGAAAGAAAAGCACAGCTCAAAATCCAAAGCCACCACTTTAGCGTCAAGCTGTTGGGTATATTGTGGCTGCTGATGGAAACTACAGGAGGGGAACAGGGGTTCATCCTACGTGCTCCGATTCAGCCCAGTGAAAAAGTCATTGGACGACGTCTCATCACATGGCCAAAGCAACTAAAGAGCTTTTCGGGGTGAAGAGGGGAAATATCTTTGTCAATTGTGCTCCAAATGCTGAAAAAAAAAAAAAAAAAAAAGGCACCCCCCAAAACAAAATAAATCCCAAAAGTGACAGCTCTAGCTTCACATTAGGATGAGCTGATATCAATTAAATGGTATTATTATTTATAGTAATTATGACAAAGTACGCTAATGTCAAGCCATTAACGATCACTTCATGTGTAGGACAGCTTCGCATGCTGCACCTGTATCTATCGGTTACTGGCTTAACAACGTGACCAAACACACATAGAGAAGAGAAAACCCTCACGCGACCACAAATAAACAAGCCCAACTATATTCTGGATACACGTTTAATTTTCTGGTGTTTTGTTTTGGCTGAATTGTACGTCCACGCGGATCGACACCAAACCCGAATTTATTTTGTGTATCGCAGAAAAAAAAAAAAAAAAAATGGTTCTACATGTCTGTAAGTAACAGTGCGGCCCTGAATATTCTAAGGAACATGTAGCGTGTCAGTAGCTATGAACGTGTGTTCACCAGAAGAGTTAAATTAAATTAAATAAATAAATACACAACTAATAAAACACTCTCACAAGGGTGCATGCAACAGTCTTGACGTGGATCGGACGGGATCAAATAGTAACTGAAAAGTGCTCGCGGTGAACCTGAATCCTTCGCAAATATGGGAACAGCTAAGGCAGTTTGGCAGTCTTAGTGCACAGCAACAAGTAATGGTGTGTGACTCGATGCAGAGATGATTTGAGGAATTCAAAAGCAACTAAACCAAGATAGTAACTCACGCGTGACAAGACCTGACAATTGTTTCCTAGCTGTGGGAGAAGATCGTTACAATTGTTCACACTGCTCATATTTAGGTTTTAAAGCGAAGTGTGTTCTCCTATAAAACAGTATATAAATGAAATATGCAGGATATATAAAACATTTGTACATTTTAGCTGAAAATCTTTTTTTTTTTTTTCTTTCCCTCGGACAAGCTTGTGCATGGTTTCTGGAAAAAAAAAAAAAAAAAAAAAAAGGTATTGCATGACATTTAAGCCCGAGTAGCCTTAACAGATGTCGCTCACCACCAAGCTTCCCAAATACAAACCGTGCAAGAGGTGCGCATGGGCTTTTTGGCTAAACTGAGCTCCCTGCTTGGGACGGATCAAAATCCTTCAAAACTTTGCCTCTTTTTTCATAACACCCCCCCCCCCCCAGCACTCCCCCCCAGCACTCACAACAGTCAATTTTCACACTTAGACCTCGAACGCATCGTTCCTGAAACGCAGAAGCATAAAAAAAAAAAAAAGGTCAACAAAGATGGAAGCAGTAGGGCGACGAGAGAGAGAGAGAGGCTCGAGAAGAACGTAGAAGACGGCTCCATTTTTTTTGGCAAGAACAACCTTTTCTAAGAAGCATGTTAATCAGTGGTCAGGATTTGTAAAAAAAAAACACGCTCTACTGCGTGCTCCGGTATTTCTATCCCCGAGTCAAATCACCCGATGAGCCACAGCAGAGATGTTACAGTCCCTTGTAAAGTCTGATTTGTCTTTTCTCCCCCCAATCTCAAATCAAAAGGTCCATACAGAAGATCTCGGATTAGTCCGGTCAAGAAAGGAAATAAGTGGTATTACTTGAATGACTCTACTAAATCCAGAAGAACAGTAAGCCATACTGCTGGAGCAACATTCGTTCGACCCACCGTTCAATGAAAACACCCAAGATTGGAGCGAGGGCACGGTAACGTGGAGGAAAACAACGAGGGCTCAGCGACGAAACAACCTAAACAAATAAAACAAGTATGCGTGAACATACCACTGCGTCCAGAACCGTGTAGGTCATGCCATTTCTATAAGAAAGTTTAAAGGCTCCGACACATCGTCCCGGCGGCCGCGCCGAGTCGTGGACGCTACCACCGCGGCCGGCGGCTGACATGCAACCCTATTTCCTACCGTCAAACAGGAGAGAAGGCACATTGTTTGCAGTGGCGTTATCTCCCACTGGCCGCGCCGTGCCGCGCCGCACCCCCACCCCCCCCCCCCAAGAGATTTCCTTGCAAAAGTGGCCGGAATTGGATCAAATGACACGCTGCAACAAAATGCACTATCGAAAAAAAAAGTCTGGGGGAGGGGATGCGCTCCGCTCTCCAGCCGGCCCCTCATTTGCCTCGCTGGCGCCCGACCAGCCGGTGCAGTTTCTCGCAGTGGTCCAGCCTCATCGACTCCGCCTTCTGCTTCAACCGGTCGTCTCGGTACAGTTGGCCCAGGTTGGCCAGGTCTGATTCTGAAACGGAGTGCGTGGCTCAGTTTATGCAGCGGGAAAAAACAACACAAAGAAGATTGCACATACATTCCGAATGAGTGATCCAAGCCATTGCGGCGTAATCAGACTCCCCGGCTCGGCCAGGTGAGCTGCTCACTTACTCTGCTGTTTCTCCTTCCAGCAGCTGTTCTGCAGGTGTTCGATGTAGTCACTCTCGATCGTTTTCTCCAGCTCGTCCAGCGCATCCCCGCGGTACTCCTTCTCGAAACTTTTATCCACATAGTACGGCACGCCCATGTGCTGCGTCTCCCTGGACACCACCAGCCCCATGGCCCTGAAACCCAAACAGCAGACCGTTCAGGTGTATTCGCTGGCACGGCGGCCTCGGCGGGTTTGGTTCAAATGTGGCCGCCGCGGACTCACGGCTTATAGAAGAGACTGTAGGACGGGGTGGACGCCATCATCTGAGTAAACACTGATATGAGGATTAGCACCAGCACGGGGAGAAGCTGCAGGAGCGCCGTGAAGGTGTTCTGTGGGAAGAGAGAGAATCGGCACAGATTACGGAGCGTGTAATACTTTATGTAGGCTGCACTGATGCGTCGTGTTTGTGCCAGCCCAGGACTTGTGCGTCTTCGCTGCAGAGCACACATTTCCCCGAAGCAGTAAAGGCGCTTCAGCTGTGAGCAATGCTGCGGTGAGAAGTCACTGGAGGGCTGTGTTAAAAGCGTCACCAGGAACAACGTTTCACGATGTTCATGCATCATAACATCTCACTCATGAGGAACATGACATCAAACTGTGATTCGCTTTTGAGGGATTTATCTCATCCTGTTTTGTGAGTCACTGACCTGACTCTGGTTGTCCTCCGCCACCTCCTCGCGCCTCTCATAAGCACGTCGGCGACGAGGCTGATAGAACTGAGAGTAGGAGGCTCCCTGGTTGGTGTACACGTGGATGTTTCCTGTAGGGAGAGACACACACACACACACAAACACACAGTCCTTTTATAGCTGCACTTCCACAATGAGGCAGCAGAAAAAATGTTCAGCAACAATCAAACAATACTGAGAACAATAACACATTCTACTGCTAATCATTATAATAATACAATTATTATTTTATCGATTTTAGATTGGCCATGACCCACTGGGCCAAACCCAACCACCCTCACCGGTGGGAAACCGTCCTCCGAAGAAAATGTTGAAGAGTTCCTCGGGGGAAATGTCGGCCTCGAAGTCTCTGTGGAAGTTGCGGTGGTGTCCGTGGCGACTGTGGCTGGACTGCTGTGGCGCGTTGGCGGCCGCGGACTGGTCTCCATACTGATCGTACTGCTGCCTCTTTTCGGGATTGCTCAGTACCGCATATGCATTACCTATCGCTGTAGGGAGAAGGGCGAAAGGTTTAGTCGAGTCATGCATTCATATTATATGCAGCACAATACAAGCATCAGCGATTCTCTGAGGTGTTTCTTAAAATAAGTGGGGTGGGTAGTTTACAGGCCACTTCAAGGAAATGTAATTACCCCCTCTCTATCGCAGGTTTCAACAACAACCATTGAAGAAAAAAATTCTGCCGTAACGAGGAGCCCCGTTTCTGGTTCACAATGGACGTCAGAGTTCGGATGTTGTCATAACTCTGGGAGGCAGTACAAATTGGGAGGTGGTTTAATGCACCCAAGTTGCCCGTTGTGAGTCACAGCCATTACCGCTGCCCGCACCTGCTGACTGTGCTCTTGTTCCCAGAAAAAAAAACAAGCACCTCGTGCCGATGCTCTGTTTCTTATCTCTCTTTGGGGAGGCGGGCCTCGGCTCAACACATCATTCCTGAACACTTTAAAACTATGTTCAACTGGACGAGCCAGCCTTGAGCCCCTCCGAAACTCGTTCCAACCAGACAGGCACACGCATGAAAACGCTGCGCATACCAAAAGAATGTTCTTGACACAATAAGATGACACTGCATATTTTTTCCTTTGCTTCGCCGCCGAAGCTCATTACCTTTGAAGGCGTCCGTGGCCCCCGGAGCAAAGTTCTTGTCGGGGTGAAACTTGAGGGCCAACTTCCTGTACGACTTCTTCAAATCTTCATCGCCGGCATTTTTGGGAACACCGAGGATTTCATAAAAATCCTTGCAATTCTTTATCCTGCAACAGCGATGGATAATGGGAGTCAGAACACCTGAATTCCAGTGTACATTTGTACATAGAGCGTCATTGTGTCATAGGGACAGGCAAAGTAGGGATACACCAATCCAATTGTGATATTGGACGTCGGTGCACTGCTGATTCAAAAAGCTGGATCGGGTGTCTGTAACATTAGGGCCATGGGTGGGGAAACTCAAACGCTGTCATCGACAAAATAATTTTGCATCCAAACTTGGGGGTTGGGTAAAAAACGGCCAAACAACCATTGAACCAGTTTTAACTATGCAATGTACAAGTATTAAGGTAGCCACACGCTCTTGTGAAATACTTGGCTTTGATTGGATGATAAATTCTAATAATCAGATAAGAGGGGTATATTTATATTTCAAACAAAAGAAATGTGTTGAGTAGGATTTACCGATACTATTACAAGCATTGTGTTCACCTTTATTCAGAAAAACAAACAAACATATTGCTCAGTCGCCGAGGGCAGCTGGCAGGCCAAATGTTCTACACATTTGCCGGCGGCGGGTCGTATCTGCGGACAGGACACCCCAGGTGTGTGGGAATACTGTGATCTGTTCACTTCTGGGGAATCTGGGAATAGCCACAGCTAAACGGCGCAGCGGCCTCCTCGGTTTGAAAAACCAAATGTGAAGGAGTGAAAAGTCCCCGTGCACCTGAGAACACCCTGGCGTTGGTCCTCGGTGAAGCTCTTCTTTTCGTCGCCACCCGCGTCGGCGTTTCTGATGTCCTCGTCCCTCCAGCCGGACGGTGGGGGGACGTGGTTTGTGTCTGGGGCGGCGGTGCCTCCGTTCCTTATTATGGCGTCAATCAGCACTGCGGACGAGAGGGTGAAATCACAGAAAGGTTTTAACAAGAACGGCGTTTTGGTTTCAGTCAAAAAATAATAATAATCCAAATGGAAATTATGGTAGAATCCATACGGGAGGTCTGCACGTACAGACCAACAGCCAGTATTTTAACATGGCCTTTAAAAGCAGCTTCAAGGCTCCTTATACGATATATTACATGCATATCTGAAGCTCTGCCATTCTCTCATTTTTTTTAATGATGGTGGTGGAGCAAAGTCAAACTGTGACTGTGATTTTGCTTTGTAACTCAAACCCTTCGATGATTCCTGTGTGAAAGAACATGCAGATATATTCACCACTGGTTTATTCATGTCCCCCCCGTCACCCGCACATAAAGTATGTGCAAAGAGTTGCAGAGTGTGCAGTGTACATTAAAAGTTCTTTCACAGCTGGCGCAATTTATAAAAATGCAACACAAAAGGCCATGCTGTGTCAAAATGGCTCTTAGTGTGCGATTAAAGCTTAATTATACTGGTTAGAAGGAAATGGCTGCAGATTTATTATGCAGGGGAAAAACACTGGGCCGACTCGTCTCGGTCTGTGGTGCTGTCAGTGAGCTCGTAGAGGGGGGGATGGGGGGGCACCCCATAAACTGTACAACGGTTCACCCTGCAGCTGAAACACGAACAGGCATGAAAAGCAAAAAGTGGGACCAGAGTATTGCCATGTGAAACCCGAAATATACAAGCTAACCCTCACACACACACACACAAACAGCGGACTGAAGCATAAGTCAGATTAGCTAGCCGCGGCACGCTGCTAATTTTACCTCTGGCCCGGGCGCTGGGGTGAATATTCTGGGCTTCGTGCAGCAGCTGCAGAGCTCGCTCTTTGCGTCCGGAGCGCAGACACAGCTTCGCCTTCTCAATCAGCCGGTCCGCCTCGTCCCTGTCCATGTCGACCCGCGGTGTGTCGCACGTCTGTCCCGGTACAGCGTGTGTCGCTGGTGTCATATGTCGATGCACACGGCCGCTTTAGCTTCGGTGACAGGCGGCTGCGCGAGGTCGGCTCAGTGCGGGGCCCGCGGAGCCTCAGTGTCCGGCCGGCAGCAGGAGGTGGGTGTCAGGCTGCGGGCGGGACAGCGGCTGCGCCATCTTTACAACGTTACCTTTACGCGATGTGGCTCGGGAAATAAAATAAAAGGTTTGCTTAACTGCACCTGTGTTTATTTCTGCTGCGTTTAAAGGGGCCAACTCCGACGTCTGCCCGAACGGCTGAAGCTGTGACGGCCAGGAGGCGGGGGGCAAGGGAGGATGGCACGTCACTTCCGGAGGCCCGAACCACGCGGAAAACGGTTGTGCGTTTCTGAGCAGGTGAGCCTATAAACTTTTATTACCCTGCTGCTTTTTATATTCCCTTACTACCCACCATTATTAACACTAGCAAGTGTCTATAATATAATATGCTTAAATAATGCTAATGCCCTCAAGGTCCGCTTTCTTGTGTTTATTATTGTGTTGGTTGAGTGTTTTTGGTCTTGAACTGACTAGGATTACAGTAGCAGACCGAAGAATGTATGTCATTATTTATAATATAGTTTATGTACCAACATAAAAAAACAAAACCAACATTTAGCTTTTTTGGATGATGGTACTATAAGATAAACTGTTTTTTTGGTTGTCCTTTAACAATTGGTCACTAACGTGATAAGGCACATTTGGTCAACACATGAACAGAGATTCAATTTGATGTAGTGTGACGTTTCCGGTGCAGAAATCACCTTCTGGGTTGGCTACACTTCACAAGGAAACCACTCGTTTATTTATTGAGACGTTGTATCTGGATGTAAGACAATCTGAGAGATAAAATTACCATCAATAATTCCAACAGTGAGTTAGAAACCATGCAACACATTTTTGTTCATGCATATTTTATTCAAGAGTAAAAAAATGTGATTTGTCCCATAGGGCATGCTTACAATGTGTGTATTGTTTAGGAAGTCAAATGCCAAAAACATATTTCCATAGATAATAAAAAATGTTGCAAGATAAAATCCATTATATTTGTTTGTTGAAATATGCATGTAGACCATACAAGAACCAGAAACCGAGGAAAATAAATAACCATAAGCTAAATTGTAACAATAATAATATCAGCAGTAAATATAACCAGGGTACAATGTTACCTGTTAAATGTAAGTGCGACACATGATTTTCTTTGTGTCCTGTTCAATTACATCTGAAAACCATGCTATCATGCTTTGGCAGCCTGAAAGTTGCTTTTCACTGAGATTATATTCATTCACACTATTGAACATTTTCTGTACATCAGTACAACAGAAAAAAAATAAATACAAGGCTTCACATCTCCGCATACAATAACTCAATATAAAATTAAAAGCAGTGGTAATTCATAACTGAATAAAAAAAAGGACAGAACGATCAAAGGAAGCCTATTTATAAAAGTTGTGAAACAAGACAAATAAAACAACAAATATAATTCAAAAAATAAAATAATTCAAGTTTACTATTTGAAACACAACTATCACAATTATAATCTCACATAACAATTAGGAACTTAATTGCATGCATTGATGCGTTCCATACCATAGATGCTGTGTTAAAAATCTTTGTCCATTCTTAATTGACACACCTTTATCATTCAATAGAAAGATGGAATATAAGGTAGAAAAAAATATTCATGTATGAAAGGAAATTATAGAAATGTATGTGAGAGTATGTGGTGCTTGAGATTTGGGATGCGACTGATTTTCCCAAGCCATACATTTTAAAATATCCAGAATGTTTCCCGTTTTAAATGAGCTTCCTTTTTTTCTCCTTTAAACTGTTGAAAACACCCATTCGAAGCAACATGTCATTTTAGGAAAGTCTTTTGACACAATATTTGGACATGTTAATTCATGTTTAGGTGATTGGATCACAGTGTGGGTGCACTTGTCAGTCAATTTCTTTTCAGCCTGTTTCATTCACTGTAGTCCACATTAATATTAGATTATCTTCAAAAAGTCAAAAAACAAACAAACAAACAAACAAACAAAAACAACAAGCAACCTTTGAATGACACTTAAATGCAATATGGCGGGATAAATAAACTGCATGCCAGTTCCAAGATGTGCTCAGTTTTTATGAAGGAAATGTGTCTTTCTGACTTTTAGAATGGAACACTTTACTTTGTGAAAATAAACCTTTCCCAAAAGCATTCACTAACAAAACATTTACCTTAATACATCCTTGAAATCTCTTCCAACAAATTTCAGAATGGATCGGACAATAGATATTCCAATTGAAACAATGATGTGCGGTTAATAAATACTCGAAACAAGAACACATTTCCAATGTACTCACTTACAAGGCTTTGTAGAATTTCCTTCTCATGCTGATAAAAAGTATTTTGTGTCGCTCCTAAGGATGAAATCGCATTGAATTTGTAGCAAGTGCAAAAACCAAAAGAGGCGTGAATGTAGACTTGCGTGATTGCACACGATTTTGCTTTCTCTTTTCAGTAACAAGCAGGTGAGAAATAATCAGGTAGTGTGTGACAGCAGAGGAGGTCCCAGAGTTCAAAGTGGCGTGCTCTCTTTCCCCCTGTCGTCCAGACAAACGTGTTTCCAGTCATAGCAAAGCAGAAGAGTTGAGAAGATCATGCTTCGAAGCCTCCTTGTAGTTGGGAGGATGCTCAGGTGTATAATCTCCACAGAGGGAATTGCATGATATTGATTTTGTGTGAGGTACAGCTCAGTCAAAAGCCATGCTTCTCTATTGTGAAAGCCATATACAACACGTGGAGAGGAAGAAAAAAAAATAAATGTCTACGGATGGTCTGGATTTAAAAAACGCAACCCTTGAGGGACTCACCCACCGAAGGCGGAGGAAGTCGCGTCTTCGCACGGCGTGGTGCGTGGGTTCCTTTCGGGGAGGTTTTTTTTTCCAATGTGAAACTATTGGGCCTAAATCTGTGATGCAAATTGAAGTGGAATCTGTCAGTCGAATGGGCCAGCTGCTCTTTTCGTCCCCTCCCGCTCTTCCCTCATCCCCTCCAAGTTACTGCTTGCTAGGAGATGACTGATAACGAGGGAGGTGAGGAAAGGAGTCGTACCGGAGAGTGCAGAGACGCCCTCCCCCCCCCCCCCAAGGTGGAGTTTGATCTCAGATCTTTGATGGTTTGGGCTGAGCTGTGTGAGCAGACAGGAGCACCGGGTCACCCCCCCCCCGCCCGCCGGGTGGTGGCATCTCATACCAAGGTAAATCAATAAATTTAAGCCCACTGGCAAGGATGCACTGCGAGTCGTCGGAGGTACACAGCTTGCTTTTCATTCGGTTCGCTTTTGGGTGGGACGTGTTAACACTTGCGAGAGGTGAGGAAAGGAGTCGTACCGGAGAGTGCAGAGACGCCCCCCCCCCCGCCCGCCGGGTGGTGGCATCTCATACCAAGGTAAATCAATAAATTTAAGCCCACTGGCAAGGATGCACTGCGAGTCGTCGGAGGTACACAGCTTGCTTTTCATTCGGTTCGCTTTTGGGTGGGACGTGTTAACACTTGCGAGAAACACGGTGGTCAAACGATTTTCCCTTGCCGTAGTGAATTTGGTGAGCGATTTAGAATAAACACTTTCGAAAAATAGTTCAAATGATTTGCGTGGCGTGGATACTGCAATTATGTCTTCTGCCGGGGGGGGGGGGGGCCACGTTATGACGTTTGTCAGCGCTCGGAACAACGCAGCCCCCAACCACTCGGGTTGTCATGGGACTGACAAAGGGGACAACTGGCAGAGGTTACTCTAAAAAATCGCACTATTTCTGTCATGCTGCGGGCCCGGCTGGCCTCTCCTTACAACTGCCCTCCGCTGTGAACCCCCAGCTCCACCCCCCATCCCTCCCGCCAACTGTGCGACGACATTGTCATGGGGGGAAAAAAAATAAATACCTTTTATTTTTTTTGCCGGTTTTTAGGTTTTGCTGCATATTCCACGCTCTGTCTGTTTGGGCCTGTTTGATTTCTATGCTCTGAGGCCTGAATTCCCGATTTTGGCAATGTCTTGCTGCACGGCGCACAACAAAAAAAATTAAAAAACCCCAGCACAGTTCCGCGGCTCAGACAGCACATCACTGGATGTTGCTGTTGTCATCCGTGCCGTTCGCCTCCGACATATTCATCTTCCCCATGGAGTGACCCACGTGGTTCACCCCGTCCCTGCGCGGCGGCATGCGCTCGTTGATGCGGTCCAGGCCCTTGGCTTCCTCAAAGCTGTTGATCTTGTGTTGAGGGGAGAACCCACGGATGGCTGGAGGAGCAAAAACACACGTAAAGAAATGAGGCCCATTGCTCGTTTCCTCTAATATTATATATTTTCCTGAAAAAAAAAAATGCTGTCAGGGATTCTGCGGCAAATAACCCCGGACGAATGAACCATAGTCTCAGAGGATTAGCCTGTACTTTACTTTTGCACAAAATTGCACATACTACCCGTTCAAGATGGCCGCTATGTATTGCCGTCATCTTGGTCAGTGAGCAATGATTGCCTCAGACATATCGCAAGGCGCGGAGGCATCAAGATGCATATTTAATGCTGATGCGCCGGTCTGTTTCTTGTTCTCGTGCATGCAAAACACTTTCAGGAACCAGATGGAGGCCATTTACCAGCCAAACCCAAAACAATGAGGTATTTTAGTCATGCATCTCTGTGCAGCACTTGACTTTGCAGTGTTTTCATTTGTCATGAATGTGCCTTTTTGCATTGAAAGGCAATTCTCTTTAGTGTTGCATGTTTTTCCCCTTTGTAATGGCCCTTCATCGATGGTACCTCTCTATGTTGGGAGTAGTATCAGAAACGTAGCGATACCTGCAAATACTGTCAACTCTTAAGTTCCTCTGAGACAATTTCTTGCATATCATCCTTGTGCATTAGGTGACCTACAGTGCGTGTCACGTATAACTACTCCTAAAGCCTCTCTAAAAATGTAAAAATCGACTATTCCCGCTGGGTTTATGTTTTAGTCAGTGGTACTGCAAAATAAAGCGCAAGCAATAGGATATGTGGCTTGAATGAGGTATTATTGTGTTAGCTGTCGTGTGCATGAACTGGTGAGTGGCGGGTTCTTCCAGTATGTTCGGGAGGGTGGGATGAGGAGCACAGATTTACCTTCTCCGTCCTCATCTTGCGGCTCAATGGCTTCGATGGCTTCGATGGTGGCTGAGGGGGGAGGAGGGGAGCAGGTTACTCCTGAGAAAGCCATGCAAATGTAAAATGCAGCCCCCGGCCACCCCCCACCCCCAACCCCCGAGGAAGGAGGGCCTCGTTTTAGGCCAGATGAGATTTACATGTTCGCTGGCAATGCGGCCAAACTCAGAGGAGCGCCATGCATCGAGGCGGAGAGAACTCGGGGTCAACGTGGTTTTGGAAAATTGGCAATCGACATACAAAAAATGAAATAACACTGAGACTGTGATAGAGGGAAACACATGGAAATGAGTGAGTTGATCGATTTGTAGACAAAGACGACATATAAACGAATCGCTCTGGCTTTACGTGAGAGGTTTTCAAAACGGCCTGAAGAAGCTCCAGGTTGAATAACAGCAGCTAAATGGATGTTGTTGCTGTCAGCACAACAGCGGTGACGCAGAGTCATGGATACCCCCGACGTCTTTGTGCCCAAGCCCAGCGACTGGGCGCGAGACACCGCGATTTGAAAAAGGGACTTTTGAATTATACGCAGAGTTAAATGGCTCTTTGTGGGAGCTGGCGCTTCTAATCTCACCGTGCATCCACTTTACAGCCCTTCGAGGCTCTTAGCTGGACGCAGTTCACGTCCAGCGCCGCGGTAGAGAGGGATATTTTTTCTCCGAGTGGATCGACAAAGAAACAGACAACAAAAAAAAAAAAAAAAAGGGAAAGAGCTGTGGCAACAACTCCTAGAAAACATGGCGACCCGAGTTACACTGTAGATAGAAATACTGAAAAGCACCGTTGGTCAAGTCCGTCTAAGGTTGGATTCATCTGCCCCGGCCTAAATGGGCTAAAGAAGAGCTAAGCGACAATGCTCGCCGGCAGCTCTGCGTTAAAGGCAGAGGAGGAGAGAACGGTGACGGGGGAATGAAACGCACAAAAAAAAGAAAAAAAAAAAGAAAAGAAAAGATGGAGTACAGGGACAGGGGAACAGGGCCTATGCTGAGACTTGCGCTCACCGCTCTGCAGCGTCTGTCTGCCTCCAGAGAGAACGCCGCTCGGCAGCATGCCAGTGGGCGTCAGGCCCTTCAGCGTCAACACATTCTCACTCTCCTCTCTGCAGAAAACACGGAGAGACGCAAACAGGCCAGAAAGACTTTACCAGAAAAAAAAAGGAACCCTGATCAAACTAGAAAAACAACTTATTCACCCCCCCCCTCTCTCTCTCTCTCTCTCTCTCCTCTCTGCAGAAAACACGGAGAGACGCAAACAGGCCAGAAAGACTTTACCAGAAAAAAAAAGGAACCCTGATCAAACTAGAAAAACAACTTATTCACCCCCCCCCTCTCTCTCTCTCTCTCTCTCTCACTCTGACAACACATCACACACACAAGTGACATCCGCTCACTCCGCACACACACACACGAACACGGAAGAAACCCCCGCCCCCCCCCCCATACAAATTTGAACGTGTGCACTGTAATATACTCGACACGCACACTCGCAGTCGCACGCAAAATCCAGTCTACCTGAGAACCTGGAACATTTTGGCCATCTTCCCAATAGCTCGGATCTTGTTTTTGATCACCTCCTTGCGCGCTGCAGCTGCATTGGCTGCGAAGAGGGAATATTTATACACACACTGTCATCAAACGATTCTCCCATGCCAAAGGTGCTATTATCATAAGGCATGGCGCGTGAGCAACTGCTTTCGGCCGAGAAAAAGATAATCAGCTATGATATGACATTCTTTATCATTAAACTAATGCGATAATAATTCTATATTCTACAATACTATGGCCCCGTGTCATGCATTCGCTTATCGTTATTCTGCTTATAGTCAGAAGCCTGTCCTTGTTTCCCTTTCTGGCGCCATTAGCCGTTATTTAAATAGGTTTTTTATGCACTTTCAAAATCCTGACTTTAACCACGGACTGTAACGTGTATCACAACAAAATTCAAACCAGCGTTTAAAGGGGGCTGGCTCGGTGAAGGCTCGTGAAAAAGAGAACAATTCGAGGCCCTGATTTTCTGCCATGCCTCTTGGTAAGAAAAAAAAAAGATGCCAAACTTCCGTCCGGAGCTAATTTGGCGGGAGCAGATAAGCCCTAAATTCTGTTCAGATGTGAACAGATCGCACTCGGCGCCGGACCTGGTTTAGTTCACGCGGCCTGAGGTGAGCTGGTTATGCGCCGATGACAAGAGAGCAAACAATGAACGGTTAAGTTGTTAATTACAAAAACCTCTCACCATCAAAGATCTCATCTTCATCATTCATCATGAGCTCATCATCAGAGCAGATGCTCAGCACATTCACAAGCATCTCTGTGACTGGGGAAGAACAGAGGGGGAGAGAAGTGAGGTCTCTGCGCAATAAGGCGAAGTTCGGGGCAAACAGGTTAGGAATGCCGTGTGACAGTAAACGCAAACACCTGCCACACGTCCAGAAGACTTTTCCCCACACCAACACCCCGGGTACCTTTCTCGCCGACAAACGGCAGGGACCAGGTGAAGACGTCCATGAAGTTGGGCAGCCAGTAGGGGTGCGGTGAGCAGTTGAACTGTCGGATGTTCATCACATTGTTTTCATACTTCAGTACAGCAGCTGCCGGAGGGGGGGGGGGGGCAGATGGTGAAACAGCAGTTTGCCATTTTTTCCCCTCGAATCTCACAGTTTTATGTTGATATAACGACAGACTTCTGGCAGACTTTAACTCGATCATGAACAATTAGCGGCAAACGTCCAGATTTCGTGATCGGTGGCTCCTTCGCACTCCGTTTCAGAAAGACAAGAATCGGAGCTCGTGAGATCCAAAGATTTGAGATTGAGAGAGGCGAGATCCCCGATCGGTAGGTGTCATAAATGCACTGTTTATCGGCCTACCGCATATATAGAGCACATCATCGCAATATAGGATAGGGTGGCGGAAAATCAATGCTATATTGGCCTGTTGGTCTTACAGAAACGCCAACACTCCAACTAATTAGAACCCAATCGAAATGTCAGCCAGCCGATTTTATCGGCGTAAATGTTGGATGGACCTGTGCAGTTTTACTCCGGGTGTATTCATATGTAGTATATATATATATAGAATGTGTATATATATATATATATATATATATACATATTTTAGGAGTACTTTGGTATTTGGCAGTGTGCAGGATCTCTTCGGGGCATCTCGTCGTAGCCATGTTTCTTATCTGCGCCCAATGTTTCTTGTTTGGTCCCGTTGCCCGTTCTTAATATTTTATAAACTGGCCAATTGTGTACGTGCAGTGGGAGAGCACGGAGTGAGTCGCTCCACCACTAGATGGCCTAACCGAGGCCGGGGGGACGGGACGGCTGACATCTAGAGGGATAAAGCCGCACGCAGATAAGTCCGCCGCGGAGACAGTCCCTCCCACACTCCCCCCGTCTCCATCCCATAGCCCATGGCAACCAGGACACGGGTCGGAGAAACACAAACAAACGCGGGGCTCCCCGACGCATTCTTATCGCCGCTAACAAGCTAAACGCGGCTGCATGAGGTCCCGCTCTGCAGTTAAGTTAAGTTTAAACCGTTTCCCAGACATGTCAGAGGAGCCCACGGTCGCCATGTCTTATATCAGAGGTCCGCGGCTGGTTCTAAATGACAAATACTTGGTACTATAGTCCAATCCCATTGTAAGGCCACCTTTCTTTTTTTTTAATTGGATGTATTTGTTTTTTAATAGAATCTAACCGAGGTAGAAGCTAGAAGGCCGGAGGTGCAGGCGCTACGGAGACACGGGAAGTAAGGCACCTCTCTTTCACATCGCAGGCTTTAGCGCCGCAACACTCATTTCAGCGGTTCGTGAATCTCTGAGCCGGGCGACCCGACGCCTTTACGCCGATGTCATATTTATAAGGAATTATTCATTCGAGCTTCACTCGGGCACCCCGTCTCTCCGCTCCCGTGCGAGAACGAGGGGCGGGTGCGAGAAGAGACCCACGGCAGTTAAAAAGAAGAAGAAAGTAGAAGAAAAAAAAAACAAAAAAAAAAAACGAACCAAATGACTCTCTCACCTTTGTTGTTGTAGACGTCCAGATAGTTTGGTGCTGAGAAGATGGTAATGAGGGACGGGAAGCCAGTCGTCTGACTTTTACGGTACATCCGGTAACTTCAAGGCGGTCAGGTGGAGGTAAAGACGGAAAACAAACACAAAGCTTGTTTCTTACGTGTGTAAATGTGCGTCTATTTTTGTCATCGTGTGTGTGTGTGTGTGTGGGGGGGGGGGTGTGTGTCTTTAAAGGTGTGTTGTGGGGATAACATACCCTGCATCTTGTGCTTCGTGCGCTCGAATAATTGATAATAGGTTATTGCTCTGCAGGAACTCGCATACAGCTGGATAACTGGAAGAGAGGAGATACAGTTAGTTGGTGACATGACTGAAAAAAGGCTTTATTGCCCTGAAAAATAGAGAAGAGCGGAACTCGCAACAGAGGACCGCGGAGTGCAAATCCAAAGATTTCCGGGCCCAATCTAACCGGCACTTGACAGGCCTGTAGGGTATACTTGCGTCGAACGGCGGAGCCACACTGCCAGCGTTTAACCGTGCCAATGCGCATCATTTCCGTCTCACTTACAAAATGAAACGACGCACATCCATCACTCATGCATATATGTATCAAAGCCTCGGCGAGGATGATGCAAGGCTGTGAAAAACCAATCCAACGGCTACCTGTTGCGTGATCAAAAAAAAACAAAAAAAAAAAACAACCAAAAAAACAAACTAACCAAGTGGGCGGCGGTCTCATCTTCCTGCCCCCGGGCTCTAACCTGACAGAGAAATGTGCCTGTGAGGGTTTGAAGCCGGGGAGGAGCACAGAATGAAGTACAGGGAAGGCGCACAGTGTAGCTGCTGCGGATATACAGTATGTCCAACGTAGCCGTTGCAGTACAACTATGCTGCAGTGCTGATTTATGTCCAGCCACTGCAATTCTCGTAATTAGAGCCGCGTAGTGATTGCGTCCTTTTCCCGGGTGTTGATTGGGCTTACACCTTCTAATGCTTTAATTCTGTGCGCGTGTGTCACGGTGAGATATGAATTACGACTTCGATTCGCGCGACGAGTCTCATGGGCTGAAAGGGCGATGTTGTCAACTCTCCACTGGCTGCGTGCCAAAGCGGTGCTCGGTACTGCTCTGGTCACGCGACTTCCTCTGTGACGCGTCGAACTAAAGTCGCAAACGTGGTTTCCCGGGAAAATGCACGGGAAAACATCCAACCGGTGTCGCGCAGGGAGGACAAGTGATCAGAATTGGGACACCTCCAGCTGCAGTGGCAACGCATCCTCGCATGCAGCAGCGCCCACCGCAACGGTTATGTAACGGCTGGGAAGTTGTGTTATGTCACTCCGAGACTGTGTCGCTCCTTCACACTGTGTCACCTGGAATAGTGGAAAAGAAGATTACACCTTACACTCTGATTGGCCCTTTTAAAATGGAATGATTAATGTCCTCGTAGTAGACGCGTACTCCGTGTGTCAATTATTTATGGGTCATGAAATGTCTTGCTGCTGCTCTATTCTTGACACACACACACACACACACACACACATATATATGAGGAATAATCCATAACTAACCCCTTACTTTATCCTTCTCTGTCTCTTTATTGAATGACTGATCATTGCGGGGGGAACAGGAACAAGACAAAACCGCAATGAAGAGGACGCTCGTCGGTGTGCTGAGTGAAAGCAGGAAGCCAAAAGCACCAAACGCAAAAAACGGCCACCCTTGCACATACCGACGTTCGCCCGACTGAGCCATTTCAGTTCATTACGGGATGGACGGCTCCTTCGGAATTTTTCTGTGCAGTGTCTTAGAAATGGAGAAATGGTCGCCATCTGCTAATTACTGTTTCTCAATGATCCATATTTGCCATATTTTCAAATTCCACACCAGCTCCACACTGTACAGCACGGGCCAATTCTGAAGAGCGACGCAGTGGAATTCACCGAGTACCCCATTAGCCCTGATTGCACGAGGCCCGCCAAACAACGTAAACCTGGATTACCAATTATTTCCAGCGTCTGCTGCCTTCATAGCCCACCTTCTTTCCATTCCGTTTTCGTGATGTTACATCTAAAGCTACAAATGATGACTCTGTCCTGAATTCATACCACAAACACTTGTTTTTTTTTTAAATCCATCCATTCATCTCAGCCGACGGTGACCCGCGGCGTGAGGCTACCCTGCCCGGCAGCCGTCGTCTCTTCCGGCTCCTCCTTACAGTCACTGCCATCAAACCTGTCCCATCAAACTTTCAGAAGCGCTTAAAATATTTAAATGCGCAAAGGTTTGTTGCCGGGAGACGCGCAATCACGCGGCCGTGTGCCCTGTGCACCTGGCGAAACTATGCCATTCTCATCTACTGCATCTAGGTCATAAGGCCAGTCCCTTGGCGGCCAATGTATAAATGGGCGGATTAGCCGCGGCTGCACACTGACATGAATATGCTGCATCTCCTTCCGCTACGACTGAGTGTGTGCACCACCACAGAACTGCAATATGCTGGTCCCCGGTTGGCCTCTTGGTTATGCAACCGTTTCTAATAAAACCACCTCTACAATTTCCAGTATACCGTTGAAATAGGGGGATTTTTTTTTTTTTGGTTTGTGGCCGCAGCGAAAGCTGTATTCCACGTCCCACAATCTTGTGTTCGGCACGGTCATGCAATGGCCCCCCAAAAAATTATAAAAATGCCAACGCACTCTCTCTGTGCTAATTTATTCCTTGCCCGTTCCAATGGTATCTATTGATTGGCGCGCGGGAGCACAGTGCACAAGCGCTGCTTGCCTGCGGCTCACATTCCTTCTCTCCCCTTTGTGAAAACACACAATTATGTGTCGTGAGCCCGTGAGTGAGTGAGTGAGTGAGAGAGTGAGAGAAAGAGAGAGAGAGAGAGAGAGAGAGATTTTGACAAGTGAGTATGAGTGAATTTGACAGAGAGCGATGGAAGCGTTGCGCTGCGAGTGTGAAACCCAGAGTTTCTTTTCGCTTCCTTTTCCCCCCAAGAAAATCCGTCTGACTGGTGGCCATCACAATAACTCACCCCAATATATGAGAGAAAAGAAGGAAATCAAAATGTATCTTCACGATCTCTTCGACATTCTAATGACGCCGCACAAGCAATGCCAAGCGACAGTGGCATTTCTTTACATTTACTGTGTTACAGGCAGTAGCATTTCACATCGTAGACCGAACGAAAACCTTGCGCGTTAGCGCGTGGAACAAACGTCGCCCAATCAGCCCGATGTTTTGAGGTGGCTCACAAATAACATGTGGCCTATGTCACAGTTGAAAGCCACTGGCACCGTTGATTTGAAGATCATTTGTTCGGGACCTTGTAGGAGCAATCATCGTTGCGCCGAGCGCGGGTGCGCCGGGAATTTTGAATAGATAGGCTCGGTATTGCGGGGGAAACGTTTAGCCAGTCCCAAAAAGCTGCCCGACGCACCGGTGCGCGTTTGCGTTAGCGGCGCATGTGTCGATGTGTGGCTTTCTCAAATCCGTCGTTGACTTTCAATCCACCCACATTTTGTTTTTGGGTTTTTTTTTGTTCCCCCCACCTGCGCTAGCTACTTCTGTTTCGGCCAGTTTCCCTGGCATTTTCCCCCCCCCCGAACTCCTCGGGAGAGTGCGGGTTCTTCTGCGCCGCATTGCATACTGTACTGTTGGCAAGAGTCATAATGATGGAGAGGTTGCGCTTGCGAGTGAAGGCAGTACAAAGCCACGGGGAGATAGATGACTATAATAGCTGCAACCTCCACACGTCCACGGAGTGATCCTCACGGAGCGCCTCTCTTAGCTGTGAAATTGCTGTTTGCCTGGCGACCATGTAACAGGGCAGTAGTGAGGGAGGAAGCCAGCGCCCCTCACCGGCATTTCTGAGAGTATCCAATATCTTCCGTGGGTTGTTTCGCTTTGGCGAGTTTGAAATATTGCTTAATAAATCTTCCCGACTTGACTTTTTTTTTGGGCGATTTGAGCAGAGCTGCCGCGGGCTCCCACGCGCCGCTCTGCGCCTTCATTAAGAAGACGTCTCCGCGCCACGGCCGCCTAATCCCTTCGCCCCACACCACCACCTACCAATCCACGGCGCTGCCTCCTCCTCCCCGCAATATTAGGACAGTGGTCACTCCTCCTCCTCCTCCTCCTCCTTCACGCTCTGTCGCCGACGTTTAATAGCCACATAACAAACCCAATCTCAATTTGCCTCGCCGTTAAGTTTTATATTTTATTCCGTCCTCCCGCTGCCTCTATTTTTATTTGACACCAGGTTCACCCTGCTAATCACAAAAAAATCATAATAATAAAAATCTGCAAGCTTACTAAAAAATGCTTAACTACGAGGCAATATGACCCATTTAATCGTAGACACGGGCACTGTCTGTGCATTAGTGTTACGGTTATGGATATTTGTCTGGCTATTTCATCGTGGAATCCCTCAGTCTCTATAATCACTGTATATCTTTTAGGTCATTCTCTTTATGGAGCACTAAGCGTGCATGCATTGTTTGTTTCTTTCTTTGTGGTTTTTCTCAAATAGCAATAAATGTTTGATATGGGTGAATAATTGATGATCCATCTATTTTTGATATTAAGAGTACAGTTCTGTGGCTTCTGCATAACATTCAAATTCAACCATGTCCTCAAGCAAGGTTCGCGTACTATCCGTCTCTCTTCTGCCCTTTTTTTTTATTGTGACGAGAGCGATGATAACGGAGAACTATCCATATACCTCGGTCTGTATGGAATTCACGGCCATGCGATCCGTTTCCGAAGGGCCCAGGGAGCCACCAGAGCTGTGTTCTGATAGGTCAGAAAGTCCAGGAGGACCCGAAGCTCACCTGTAGAAGTACGAGCAGCCTCGCACCGAGTTGTGGCTGAAGTATTCCTGGGTTTTCTCATTGCCAAAGTCTTCCAGGGGATCCGACCACAGCAGGTCACACATGGGCCCAAAGGCGGGTGGCTCCTTGAATCGGTCCAACTTAAGAAACCAGAGAAACCAAAGCGTCAGGTGAAGCGTCAAGAGACACCCGGCGGATCGAGGGCGGCGGCGTTCCGTACCTTTTTAATGTCATCTAAGGTGTGTATTTCAGGTGAGAGTCCGCCATGGACGCACAGAAACTGTTGGTTCATGAGCGCGGCCAGGGGAAGGCAGTCAAATGCGTCCATACACGAGTCGTACACCTGCTCCGAGTACTTGATTTTACCTGAAAAGGAAGCGAAAAATAGATCCGATGCCTCCGTGCTCTAAGGCAGGACACTCACACAGAGAGAACCACTCAATAGGACAAGAAAATTGCACACAAAATTGATACGACACGTTGGGTTGTTAGTCTTTGATACAGACGAATAAGTCTATGGTGCACCGTATTTCTAATGGAACGAATCGAATGCTTACACAGATTGTGGCTCGTTGAATAATGACTATTGAATATCATTTTTTAATATATTATTGGTTGCCATGCTTTGCTTTAATCCAGTGTATTTTTGTGCATGTATGCGTGCGGGCCAGGCATGTGTTTTGCCGTCTGCGGGTTTCTTAACTTTTTCGATTTTTCCCAGATATTCTTTCCCCCCCCCCCCTTGCTGTCACACAGAATTAACTTGACATTCCCCAAAGACAGGTGCATTACATGAAAACTTCACTGGAAGCGCTCGAGGGTACACGTGACATTATCAAGGCAGAGAGAGAGAAAGAAAGAGAGAGAGAGAGAGAGACAGAGCGAGAGAGAAAGAACCAACATGTTACGCAGTGCGAGTTACTCACATTCTTGTTTGAAGGTGAAATATTCTGTCAAATGTCTACATTCATGATTTCCACGAAGTAAAAATAGTGTCTTTGGATAGAGGATTTTCAGCGACCAAAGGTATAAAACACACTGTCAAAATAAACACACAGACAAAATTGTCATTGTCCGCAAAACGATGCAAACACTTTAAGGACATGTTATAAGCTTTCACCGATTATGTATGGAATAACAAGAAGGAACGTTAATTATACAACCAAATGCAGCTGAATCGGAAGAAAAAAACATTAAATAAAACAATGCATCATAATTATATCAATTAAAAACAATGGCCTACCACTGGTCACTTTAGAGACGTTGTTAATTACTGTGGCGAATTCAAAACAATGGCCGACCAAATTGTCACTGGTCACTTAAATGATATTGTTAATTATTTCATATGAATGAAACACAATGGCCTACCACTGGTCACTTTAAAGATGTTGTTAATTACCGTAATGCATTGAAAACAATGACCTTCCAAAAACGGTCACTGGTCACTTTCATGATACTGTGACGGTTTTACCTCAATACTGAAGTAGCCGCGGTCAACATAGTCTCCGAGGAACAGGTATCGTGTCGTCGCTGGCGATCCTCCCACTTCAAACAGCTTCATGAGATCAAAGAATTGCCCGTGGATGTCCCCGCACACTGGAAAACAATCAAGAGGACGGACGGCGTCACGGAACCAAGCGAATCTCCAAGCGAATCTCCGTTTGCATCCTGGTGTTTTATGGGGCCATGCATCTTCCAACGCGGCCGAGCTTCGGCGCGCTCGGCACATCTTTGCGACAGTATTTGCGTCATTTTGGGCACAGTGCATTGACTTGGCGAAAACAATTACAGGAGCCCCGCTACGAGAGGAGGCGGGTCGCCCTTCCGGAAGCCTACTTGAAAATAAACGGATGCAGTCGTAAACATATTATTATCAGGAAAGCCAACACTCAAGTACTTTTAGCTTTTCTTCCCCCCCCCCCCCCACACACAATTGCCAGGATGCATGCGTCCACATAGATGTGTAAAGCCTGCGATTGTACACACACACAAGAGCGCACATCCATCCCTCTTATTTATTGGAAATTGGTAAATGCGAATAATAATAGGTTTATACAGAAAAGCAAACGGTGTGTTGGTTTTGGTTCTGTGACAGCGTTTTGCATTTCACGTTCTCCATTATTACTTGGGTTTTCTTTTATGCCACAAGCCGAGCCTCACTGGGGATTCAGTTCCCCCCCCCCACACAATTGCCAGGATGCATGCGTCCACATAGATGTGTAAAGCCTGCGTTTGTACACACACACACACACACAAGAGCGCACATCCATCCCTCTTATTTATTGGAAATTGGTAAATGCGAATAATAATAGGTTTATACAGAAAAGCAAACGGTGTGTTGGTTTTGGTTCTGTGACAGCGTTTTGCATTTCACGTTCTCCATTATTACTTGGGTTTTCTTTTATGCCACAAGCCGAGCCTCACTGGGGATTCAGTGGGGAAAAAAAAAAAAAAAAAACCCCAATGAAAAACGCTCTTATTATTAACTGATGAATCTCTGTTAATATTCTTAACATACAACTAGAGCTTTGCCACTTGTATCGCGGGGGAAAAAATATTTCGAGCACCTCCGTCAGAGGACACCATCAAATAACTGGCGTTCTTTGGCCAACGCCGGATACCTTTACGGTCTTTGGCTGAAAGGTCTGGGTCCTCCACGCATTAGAAGGCCGAGCTCTCACCTCACAGAAAAAAGGCCCCCACGAGCCCCCGGGGGGGTTGGCGGCGGGGGGAAACATACTTTTCCCTGGTGAAAGCGACTGCTCCGTGGTGCGAGCCCACATCTCATTTCCACACTGCCTTCAATTTTTCATTATCGTCTCTCTCTCTGTGTCTCTTTCTCCCCTACTTATCCTCCATCTCCTCTCTCTTCTCTCCGTCTCCCATATCGGCTCTACAGTGGCCTTCGCCCACTCAAAGCTTAGAGCAACGTGAGTGGGAGACCGCGTGTGTGACTAAAGCAATCAAACACATACATGTGCGCGCCCGCGCACGCACACACACACACACACACACCTGCAGAGGCATTTTAAAACACAACTCAAGCTCGCAGAGATATAAAACAGAGCTCCACACTCACAAATGCCCGTACACAGCGCTCGGTCGGTCATCCATATTTCATGCTTTAATACAAAAAGCCTCCATTTTCCTGACGCCAGACAAGACGAGGAGCCCGAGACTCCTCCTCAAGTCAATGTGCATTTCATCCCTTTGTCACCTATGCTTCGGAGTACCACTTAACCCTCTGCGAAGGAAGACAAAGGGGCCTGCGGGGTGCTAATTACGTGTATGCATGATTACATCAATATTTAATATCCAACGGGTTTTGGGGGGGGTTCGCCGCATGAAATGCTGACGTCAACAAAAAGGAACAATTAACAAAGAATGCGAAGTGCGTTTTTTTTTTTTCCTGATTCAATTGTCCAAGGTGTTGTATGTCGTACAGATGGTCAGGCCCTTGAACAACATTTTGAGATTTGTGATACCATGGTATATTCATAAAATAGGACTTGACTTCTAAGACGAGGCATTTGATTGGAGAGAGAGAGAAAAAAAAACAAGACTTTTAAGTTTTAGGACTGTCTCTCCACTGCTCTATATATAGCCCGCTCTTTTGATGGGCATGGATATAGTTTCCTCTCATCTGTGCTCCTTTTTTTTTTTTTTTTTTGCCTGTGCTCCAGTCAGTGCCTCGTTTATTTTTGTACCACGGGTACAAAGAGTTGCATTGCCGGTCCAAATCATCTTCTTTTTTCTTTTTCTTTTTTTTACACTGCCCTCATATTTTTTCCAACTCTCCCGAAAATCGAAACTGGAAATCATTATTTCTCGGAGCCATTCATGTCCCCCTCGGGATCCCTGACTGACGCTACATCTTAAACTACCATCAGGTCACGTTTTTCAAACGCTTAGGGGTTTCGTGCCAAATCGGAAATCTTGTGGCATAGGCCTATTTTGTACTACCTACAGTATTTGCCTGGTTATAACAAATTTTAGATAAGGTTTTTTTTTTTTAAACCAAGATGGCAATGAACGACTCCTACCGCTTCAAACCACACCAATCCCATTTGGGATTGGTCTGGAAACTTGACTTACCCGATTTGTGAAAAAATGAAAAGTCAACACCCGTTACGGCGGGTGCAGTGGGACACATGCCCGGCGAGCGTTTCATACCTGTCACCGGTGCCTCGATGTCCAGTATGGTTTTCTCCTGTCGCAGGATAGCTGCTCCCTCATCTATGATCCGAAGCGCCACGGCTTCCTCGACGCGGCCCTCCTTGGTGAGGTGGGCCTTCAGGAGATCCACGCGGGGCTTCCCTTCGCAGTCAAACACTTCCTTCAATGTAAGGCGGTGGCTCAGGGGGAACG
Organism: Colistium nudipinnis; assembly: GCA_016785305.1. NCBI lineage: Eukaryota > Metazoa > Chordata > Actinopteri > Pleuronectiformes > Rhombosoleidae > Colistium > Colistium nudipinnis. Next base: position 99,623 of record JAFBJU010001275.1, read on the forward strand.
GGACAGCTGAGGGCAGGGCACAGACACGTGGCGTTTGACTGGGGCAGAGTTGCTATGGCTACAGGTTATGTCATCATCATCAACAACAACAACACCAACAACAACAACAAGGATAGAGGCAACCAGCATTAGAAAATTGATATAAATAGCTTATTATTGGAGAATTGGTGCAAAAATCCAAGTTACAAAAAAAAAAAAAAAAAAAAAAACATGGCTGGAGGCAACAATGACTGGCATGAAAACCACGTTAATATACGTGACTTTGCTTTACAGAATATGATCCACGCAATATGTCAGACGCCGTTATACTTTGGAGGTTTGATCTCTACATGCTGTGGCTACATCTTTTTAAATTTTCAAACGGTGGCTCAGAGAAGCAGCTCTTTTGTTCGCAGTGTGTTTTGGATACATTATTATATCCTTACATGTCAGTGGTGTTTTTATCTCGCCAACCCAACAATCCAATCCTGTGCTTCACTTCAACTGTTCATCTCCATTTCATATTTGAAATGCTATTATGATTGAATCACTCAGTCAAACAGCACGTCGTCCCAATATTGCACACATATTCATATATCCAAGTGGCAGCAGGGAAGACCAGTGACTCGAATGGATACTGGTAGACAAAAGTATCGTCATTTTTTTAACGGCCATTCCAGCACAGATGAGGTTGGTTATTTGCGAAGTATTTTCTGAGTGCGGGATAAAACCGAGCCAACATCTAAGCACTCCATTCATCCAGCACTCTCCCTGGATTGCTAAAGCCCGTGGCCATTAAAATGCACCAGTCACCTACCAACAGATTGCCTGTGAAAACTGTGAAATCCAACCGCAGATCATTACTTCGGGGGCAGCGAGGGGTTATTCATCGGGGTTTGCTGCTGATCTGCGTGCGCGGCGACTGCGAGCTTTCAGGCCCCACGTATTGATGTTAATCTACAGATCATCTGGTGGAACACAGGCGACTCTTTCTGAGCGTCTGAGCCGTGACAACAAAGATTCCCATGAGTGGAAAAACAAGTCAGATGATGTCCCGACGCAAAAATCATTAGAATAACTCGACACAAACAAACATTCGCAAATGTACACATAACACAAGCTGTCAGCGGATAATATTAGGGAGTAGGGGAATGCCTGCCAGATTTGTCAGATGCAGTAGCGGTGGCGAGCAGGGCCATTGGGCAGCGCCAAATGCGGAGAAGACAAAAGGAAGAGATCTGAAAGCTCGGGCCCAAGCCAACACCGTCAACATGCTCTTTAATAATGAATGCTTGACTCGGGGAAAAACAAATAATTATAATCTCAAAGTCGCTGCTCCTGGGACAACGAGACGAGCCCCAGCGAGTGTGTTAAACGGGAACATTTTTCACAGCGTGCAGTGTGTATGTGTGATGGCGACGTGTGCTTTTGACACTTCACCAGCTAGGACGAGCTCGGCATAGTCACCGCTCAAGTTTCCCCAAGTTTTCGTTCAGCTAAGGTCACCGGGCACCCGGGTGAATATGCGATCCTCTTTCTTTCATTCTTGGCGTTAAAAGCAACAACAGTACGGCGTCGGATTTATAATAATAATATCTAATGTGGCGATATAGACCCTTGTAAACTCGCTGTTGTCATTGCAATTGAGTACATGGAGGTATATTAAACGAAGGCTCGCAGCTTTGAAGCGTTGAAATAAGATGAAACGTGGTCGGTGCTAGAATTGCAACACACAACACGACGATAAGAGGGTAGCTAAAGGTGACGCAAAAACCCACGAATCACACTGGAACTCTTCGTCTTTTATCACTTTTACCGAAAACAATGGTGAGCAATAACCTTATTAACACATTTTGCGGACACGCGCGCGCGCGCACACACGCACGCACAGTAACGTGGCTGCCGAAACACACACGCACACTGCTACAGATATATGGCGGAGAGATGAAAAGCTGACTTCTGCTCGGCACCCGAGCAGAATTGAACTATGAAATACTGTATGTTGCCAGGCAACAGCAGCAGCAGCTGACTGTTGGAGTACAGCCAGCACCGCCACGGAAAACTGCAATTTGCATCGGAGGTTCATATAGCTGCGGTTGGAAATGCTCCTACTGTAAACATGTCAAATGTTCAGCTCCCCAGTCTCGGCGTGACGCTCGGACCCGACACCTTTTTTCGGTCCTCAAACACACCTATAACTGAAACGTTTTTTGTTTTTTTGTTTTTTTGTTTTTCTACATTCTGCAGGATTGCAGAAAAGACAGTGTGGGCTTTGTGTTTGTCATGAACATCCCTGATTTCGGCCGTGAACCCTTGCACGGCAATCTTGCATTTAATTGGACTAACTGGACACCGCGCATTTCTGAGGGGTCTATTTATCAGCCAAGCTTTTAATTGCAATTAAGCAAAGCTTTTCATTTAATGTCACGAGACGGTTGTTAATTGCTCACCCACACCCACCACAGCTCCACCTGATGTGATCTGCTTTATATGATACTCGAGAGGCTCTGTGACTCATTCGTAAAAAAAATAATCACGTCTATTCTGCCAAACGCAACTGTTGCTGCGTCGCAACCATTAACTAATCATTGATGACAGCATATGTGTTGCTGACTCCAATTTGCATGTTTTATTGCTGAAAGACTCGGCTTGTTACGAGGCCTTTTGGGTCGAGTACATTGCAGGGTCTAATATATATATATATACACAGTATATATATACTGTGTATATATATAAAACCATGGTTAAAACTGTGACAAACGTATGCGTCGCAAGTCAGTGGCTGGGACACAATTCAAATCGGTGCCAATGACTTCCTGAGACGCCGTGATGAAGTTAAAATACTTCACAGGTGTATTTATCGCCACATCCCCGAAATAACTGACCTGAATACGCCTCTTGATGCCCAGCGCGCAGTGAGACAGTGCTGTGGGAAAACAAACTGCGCCGACCAGCAGTTATTCCGTCGCCTCAGATATGTTCATGTGTCCCGTCGGGTTCAAGCACGCGAGGGGGAAACGGAACCAGCGAGAACACTTTTGGGTAGAAAGGGATCAAAATATCTCGGGGGCAGAGTGCGGTGTCAGCGCACAGCGAGTGCAAGAAATGTCACTCTCAACTTACCAACTTTTCCGTTGTCCGCAGAGCCCGATTGATCGGCTGAAGGATGAATGCTTCAATTTCTCACGACACTATCTCTAAAGTGGCTTTTTGCTCATTTATCAACATTTAAATACATCCAAAAAATGCAAGTGTAAGCCTGATGGTGACAAACCACCCATATTTACACTACCTCGCAATCTGTCACACAGTGTAGCCTGTGGCTGTGTGTGCAGCAACATTAAAAACAAAGGCATATGCTTTTATTTAAGCAGAAAGCGGCTTCGTTTTCGAGAAACCTGCGTAAAAATCCTTACTGTGACGCGACCATGACACAAAAGCGAGAAACCGAGTCGGACGTCTTGGCTGTGCCCGCTGTGTTGGCTTTTTTTTTTCCTTCCCCATTTTCAAATGCCTGGCTGTCCATAATGCCTTGCCAATGAATTAACAACAGTGCGTAATGAGCTGTAAAATCTTTTGCAAGACTGAACAACCAATAAGCATACGCTCTGCATTTCATTGTTCTTATTAGAGTTGTTATGTTGACAGACGAGAAAACGATGCAGCAATTGGTTGTGTTTTACGTGTATATTTCAAAGTTAACCTCGTTAAACTCTGACGGCCACTACACTTAGCGTGCATTTGTTGTGCCTGCATTCATGGTCACAAACAGTGGCCGTATCTCACCGTGTGCCCGATTACTACCGCTTCTACAACTCTGTGGCCGAAAAGGACAAAGTTGTGGACGCTGACTGCGCTGCTCAGCCGTCGCAGTAACACACAACCTGTGAATCTATTCATGCACGGCTCTGAGTGTGAAGCTGATTCCTTGGTCACAAGGCGCAGGGCTAAGTGAGTTATGGCACGACTGCGTGCACTTCATCATCCTCCATTGATCCAAGTTGTATCCACAGTCATTTGCTCACAGTGCAGCACATCTAGGCATGCACGCTTTTAGGCTTCCTTACCGGCCTTTTCTAATGACCTGAAAATACCAGTCGAGTCTGACACACAAGAATGTATATTTCTCGGGAAAAGAAAAAATCCATTTCACATCCTGATTTGTCTTCCTACCACTGGCCCTGTCAAGAGCCTGAGAAATCCTGCTGCATCACTGCTCCATGCAGCCTCTGTGCGCTCGGCAATTCAGCTCTTTTCCTTCCCTCCCCTCTCATCCGACGGAGCCAGAGCCAAGATCCACTCACATAAACACAAATGCATCTGCACACTTTAAAAAGGCCACATGTACATCTGTGCCCCGACGCTGATGCTTCGTTGAAGCTTGGTGGAGGAAAGAAAAGCGTGCTGTTTATCAACATCAACGCTCCGGCAGCCCACTGCCATCACCGTGAACACAACTTGATGCCTCCACACACACACACACACACACACGCGCGCACACACAACGTCAGTATAACACACACACGCGCGCACACACAACAAGAAGGGCCACGATCTGCCTGATGAACGCAAGGAGCGGCGGAAGACTCCGGCTGTTATGCAATATCTACAGGAGGGGGGAGAAAACGTAGGCTAACTTACCTTTCACCATCCGATCGGCGGCGTTCAAGGCGACGTCGGGGTTGGACATCTTCATGGGCAGTCGCGGTCTCCGAGGCTGAAGCGGGTTCTCCTTCTCCTCCTCCTCCGTCTTCTTCTTCTTCTTCTTCTCCTTCTGCTTCCTTTCCCCCTTCAAAGATCAGCGCTCGGGTTTCGGTGGTGGGAAGGCGGCGGATGCTGGGGCATCACTCGGATGCTGCGCCCCCTCCGTGCGTCGGTGCTGCGCCGGGTAGGACTGCTGCTCCTCGGGCGCGGATGGATGCTGGTTTCTGGATGGTGATGATGCTGCCGCTGCTGCTGCTGCTAAGCTGATGATGTGGGGGAGGATGGACACGGACGGAGAGAGAGAGAGAGAAAGCGAGAGAGAGAGAGAGAGGGGGGGGGGGAGCGAGAGAGAGAGAGAGAGAGAGAGAGAGAGCTATCCCGACATGGCGGTGCAGGGAACTCCCACGCAAATGTTCCACGGGACTGCCATCGGATGGACGCAGGGACGGGGGTTGCCCCCACGCACGCACGGCGCGCCATCTTTACCGCTACTCTCCACATTTTGGGTACGCCGCGAGATGGGAGCGCGTGGGCCCCGGATTCAAACATGTGTGACATTCGTAATAGCTATATGGACGGGTGTGTGGCGCACGCGAGCATCGCCGACAGATGGAGTGTTGCAGTGGTGGCGGAGAAATGTCCCTTGGTGGCGACAAGCCGCCAATGACTACACCAATCAGTGTGCACAAAGTTGTAATCGGTGAGATTCACCTCACCTGCTCTGCTACGTTATACCGCTAGCGCTTAAGTGGCAGTGAAAGTGGCTAGCGCCACATGCCCGTGATCACTTCCGTTCTGCGGGCAACAGCATAGCAGGTGCTTTCTGGATCCACCGGTTTCCAGCGAATAAATCCCCCCCATTAGTAGCTGCCTTAAGGCGGCAAGCTTACACAGCTAGTCTATATAATAAGAGTTAGCCTAGTTAGGTTGAAGAGACCCCAGTTAAGTTTTTGGGGGTTGGTTTTGGTTGGTGCACATTGAGATTCATACCATAACTTCTGGTATCATATTTGATAATGATGGAGGGATGGTTAACACTGTTTATTTTATTGTGTATCTTATCTGAGTACACTTAGTCGAACTTTGGTGTGTGGTCGTCCCGTTATTATCCAGCCTTGAGCCAGGTTGTCACAGTTATGTAAAGAAAGAAGCGTTGACGTGTCGTTCTTTTGTTTGCACAGTAGGTGGCGTGGGGAGCATGGGAAGTGTGTGGAAGCAGATCAGGAAGTGGTCCCCTTTTGGGTGCGCACGCAGTTTATTGGCCGTCGGGTGGAGCGTGGCCGTGTTTACGTATTGCATACACGTTGTAGAGCATTAGGACGCGTAGGTCACCTGCTCCTTATTTGTAATGGACGACACGTCTATGCACATCCAAGTTTGCTGCGTGGACTTTTGAGCACTTTACAGCAGCCTCTCGGATTGCCCATGTCACTACAGCAGCCGTTCACGCAGCTCATGTTAGAGGCTTTTCAAAACGTTTGAATGAACCATGGGTTTTTAAGCATAGTTGTCTTTTTCTTTGGGACAGCTGTTTTTATCGGTCAGGTGAGGCTGGCCTAGTCACTCGTGCCATCTGACAGATGTGCAAGAAGTCACATGCGAAACATTATTTTTGGTACAAACTTGCAGGTAGAGGTTGAGCTACATTTGTCCTGGTTCAATGTGTTTGCTGTTTTCATGTTCACGTCAAATGAAAGTTTTTACTGCTCATATGATGTGTTACTGTTACTGCTGCGATCAGATCAGTGTTCATTGATGTGCTGTTTTTGGAAGAAGAAGAAAAAAAACATCTGGAAAAACAGATATGGAATGTGACTGCTAAGTAGGTAACATGTTGTTAAACCAGAATAAATGTGTACATTAAAGCCAAATGTTTTCTGAATGTACTGTGAGTGATCATCAGGAGAACTTAAAAAATACATAATATATATATAATATAACTTGAAAATATATTAAAAAAAGCTCAGCTCAATCTGGGTATTATCATATTTATTCAGTTTTCTGATTTCATACCCTGTGAAATATTCCACATTGAAAAAAGAATCGTATTAAAATGAGTAAAGACTTTTCAAATCACATTATGAATAACCCTTGTGACTACTTCCACTTTTTCCCCCACAGTTAATATTACACAGACTTTTCTTTTAACGCTTTTATTCCATAGAGTGCTTTATTCTCGTTTACCACTAGATGGAGCCCTAACCTTGATTTTAACTGAACCATCATTAACAGCTGGTGGCTGGTACTGCTGCATGAGGGGTAATGTTTAGATTTGGAGACGTGATCATTTGAGAGGCAGTGACACCGTATTTGGTGCAACAAGCCAAGTCGCTGTTGATGTATAGTTGTCAAGCTTCTTTGTCCCGACACTGTCAGTCATGACAATAGGAGCAGTGGTTGTTGACAGATGAGACTGAGCATGTGATTAGTGGCAGGATGAGCAATAAATCTCTAGAAATGGAGCCAGCGTTGCTCATCAGGCAGCGGGCTTCTGCGGCACGGAACTGTAAGACGCACGCAAGGTGTGCCTGCCTTAGGCCTGTTCAAGCTGTACGGGAAAACGCGTCGCCAAATCCATAACACTTTAGATACTCAATTGACAGCGGAGTGTCCAATACCTGTCCTAGGTGCCTGTGGGATGCCCATGAAGTTTCCAATATTGCTGGCCCAAATCAACCAGCGAGTGAAGATGAAAAAACAAATGCAACAATGCCGGATTTTGTTTACTGTTCTTTATCAGTATTGGGCCAAATTTGCCAAAAAAAATTAATAAAAATGGTTGCCCCATATCATTGTGCTGTAGATGCTCCACACAAAAGAAGACATGCTATACCCCTATAATACATTTAATGAATGCCTAAATGACAACTATTGCTACGAAGTGGGTTGGCTTGAGTGGACTGAATGTAAAACATTTCACAAACGGTTTACTGAAACAGAATTTCTATATTTGCAATGACCTGTTGGCAGCCACATTTGCGGACCCCTCTCCCCCTCCCATCTTTAAATGCTGTTTTTGCTGGCACGCTGTCCTGGCACAAAAGTAGGAAAAGGAGGCAATGAGAAAGGGCCTACTCCAGCACACTGTGACTTATCCAGCGCCTACGTTCCCACATAATTAACTCACACTTAATTATGTGTCCTGTCAACAGCAGAAGCAATTAATTTAATCACCAGCAATGATGTATGTGATTCAATTACATCACAATCAAAAGGTGTTTGCTCGTAAAGGCTAAGTATTCAGTATATTCATTTGAATCAATCTCTTTTTCAAGTATCTGTTAGGAAATCATAATTTTCACATTGATTAATGAAACATTTTGTAACCAATTACAGGAAACCTGTGGTCCTTCATAATCTGAGCCCTGGGGAAAGAACTATTTTGATTTCTTTTCCCTCTAGAATATTATTGTTTGTTTTTTTTCTAACTTTTGCATTGCATCTAACCATAACAAATCATTTTGGAAAGATAACCCATTCCGATAATTACAGACTGAAAACAAATTAAAGTTCAATTCAGCGTGAGGTATCTTAGTGAGCCACAAGAAATTAAACTTGTTTGTGAATTAAATTTCGGGAAATTCAGTGCAAAAATTGAGATGTAAAAAAAAATTGCATTGTGGTTACTATGTGTAGTTAAGTGCTGGAACTATTTTCTGGCACAGCTGCCTTGTGTGGAAACATTAGCGGAATGGACATGATTATTTAAAAGTGTAATAGTATATTTGGCAAAATATGTGATTTGGGTTCCAACTTCTTAAGGTGGATTTGTACTCAGTGGCATTTTCAGGGTTGCTTGTGTCTGAAATATATATTTTTTTAGCTATTTGCTTTGCTTTTGGAAGTTTATTAAAAAAAGGGGACAATTTGAGAAGAGATTACAGCGTCTCTCTCTTCCAACACCTGGATGTTAGCCGCTATGTCATGTTTCACACATGTCTCGGTTTGGGAGCCATATAGGGATGGACTGACTAACAAACCTATGCGTTTGTGCCGTAGCGCAGAAACAATCAGCGGGGATGTCGAAAGTGTGTTACAGGGATCAATTGGAGACTTTGCAGGGCCTGCAAAACATTCCACAGCAATAAGGGAAATCTGGTGTTCGTGTCTCGCCCTGCTCCCCTCATCCCTTACGTACCTCTTTTTGGGCCATCTAAGGGGGCTTTCCTACGGTGCTGGTCATGTGTGCAGCTGGGGATGGAGGCCATGCAACGCTAATCCTCCTCCCCAGCTCAGGAAAGTACCCTGCCTCCCTGTGCAGAATGAAAACAACAAAGAGCCGAGTGTGGCTGCAGCCTCCAGGGTTCAGTGCACCCACCAGAACATGTCCAAGAGTCACAGCTTGCTCCCATCTACCCATGCGTGACTCTCTCTCTCTCCCGCTCTCTCTCCCATGCCTTCCCTCTTTGACCCCCTTTTCAACCTGTGAAAGACAGGCGGTACGACGGCATATAATAACGTACCAGTGTTTGATCGTTTCTGGCCTAGGACTATAGAGAGGAAAAGAAACGAAAAAGAAAAAGAACGAGATCAGAGTGGGTTTTATAAAGAAAAATGATTCCTGTAAATTTCATTCTATACGACTATATATTGTGAAAATCATAAACCCTGGTTGGAAATATGCAGAGTATGCAGACACAACAGTAAAACACTTGATTGATGTCACCAGAATTAGTCAAATATAGCAGTGAGAAAGAAAAGTGAGATAAGAGGTAGCTAAACCTATAGGTGCGGCGTAATATCAATATGTCCATTTACATTTACACTTTTTTAGCCTGTTCGGATACTGGGTAAACACTGGTTCTGAAATCAGGCCATGAAAATCCAAAACTGTTTCCTTCATAGTCTGTGACTTTCACATTAACCATTGCACGCCATCGTGTAATTTGGCATTGGATGCCCATAAGCTTCACTTGCAATTGAATATGATAGTAATTTAGCACCAGTTAATAGCGTTCATCTGGCAATAACAGTGTTACTGGATGACAACAAGGACCAGTGGCTGCCTTTAATAAGCAAACACTTTGATCCAATTAGTCACATTATTGGAATCAGCATTTTTGCCAGGATTGATCCAGGGCTTCGGTCAACTCCATCACTTCAAGGAGAAAAGTGAACATATTGGAGGAGTCCCGGATGAAATCATGTGTAAACGGCCTTGGTAATAAAATGTGTAGATATATGAAGCCGTGTGATGTATGCATGGAGCTAAAGGGATGCCAGTTAAGGCTATCACCTTAATGCGTGTGAAGATCTTACAAATAATACGCCAGATGACTGATGTGTTTTGAACAGAAAATGATTAATATTATTGTCATCTACTTCATCTACTTGTAATATTTGCTTTGAAAAGTCAACTTAACCGGAAGGAAATCACTTCGACAGGAAAACCAAAAAGAGAGAGTGCGAACACAGGGGTGAGCACCTTGAAGTTGCTTCATGAATAGGAAGTTTTTGAGCGTTGAGTTATTCCAGTGTTACACGTTGCGAATTATTATTATTATTATTATTATTATTATATTATTAATGATATAAATACAAATCACAAATGTGTAATAACGTGAAGCAAAATTACAGATATGGAGGAGTTGTGTGTTGTACTGCATTTTGGGTAGTTAAGTCTTCTTTATTGCAACCAGCTTTTTACAGCTGGAAAAAAGAACATGTCCACATGGTGAGATAATATTTACAAGTTTCCCAATCAGCGCGGTCTTATCTCGACAGAATTACAGAAACCCCTAAGATAGCTACAGGTTAATTGAGTTTACTTGTCAGGTCATGATCATAAAAAAAACAACAAAACAAAAAAAAACTATTTAAAATCAGTTTCACATGGAGAAAAAAAATTACCCGTTTGTTCCTGAGTTTATTTATTTATTATTATGGTCAAACTTTAGTGTTTTCTGAGTAGTGAAGTGTAATGTTTATGTGTATGAGCATATGTGTTGGCAGGGAGGTTGTTTGGCTACTGGCGGAGTTGGTAGAACATCCCCTCCTCTCTCTCTCTCCCTCTCTCTCTCTCTCTCCCTCTCTCTCATCAGCTGCCGCGATATTTTCCAGCTCTGGAGCCTCCACCGCACAGCTCGATCGATTCGCATTGATTGTCCCTGACGAGCTGCTCCACTTTCTAGCCAATGTCAGCCAGTCTGCGATCGGGAAGGAGAGAAATGAAGGAAAATCTCTGCCGCCCTGGCGGTGTCATTTCCACACACTCGGGTTGGCCGCCTGCCAAGCAGACGGGGCGCCCGGAAGAGGCGGAGTGGATTCCGCGGGGCCGAGGGGACGGGACCGGCCTTACATCATGGTGAATGAATGACCTTTGCTCCGCCAAAATGTTTGTTTCGCACCTTTTCTCGTCTTCATCCCCTCAATTTCCAACCCGGGCCGCATGCGCCAACGCTCGAGAAACATATTTCTTTCAATGTATGATCATTTTTCAACTACATTTGATCCGGGTCTACGTGAGACATTCGAAAGAAAGCCCGCGCCCGAGGCTCAGAGGACGTCGGAGACGCATTGGCTCGTAACTTAGAACTTAGAAAACGTCTGCATGACTTTGAATGTGTCTATTGTTGTCGTCGATGTGTTCTGCGTAGAGAGTTACACATGTCTCGTATGAGGGACCTAACTTGTCCATTAAACATTTCTGATTTCAGATATTCAGATATTCAAACACAGCTGTCCTGGGATCAGTCTGAATCCCATGGTCTCTCCCACTAGCTCTCAATTTATCTCCCTCTGCCCTCCAACCCCCCCCCCCTCCCTATCTCTCTCTCCCTCCCCCCCCGCCCCTCCCCCCCCCCCCCCCCTCTCTCTCTCTCTCTCTCTTTCTCTCCGCCTGTCACCGCCCGGCGTTGAAAAGGAGAAGAAGAAAAAAAAAATCCACTTCGCTTTTTCCGCGAAGCTCCAAAAATCTATGAAATGTGTTTGCATGTTGGTCTCCGCGAGCGGGGATGTAGAGGTGGGATCGCGAGGACGGAGAGAGCTGGGGGAACCCACGCGTTCAAGCCTCCGAGAAAGTACGCTTTTCACCAATAACCGGCGCTGAATGTTTTTTCTTTTTTCTTTTCACTGTTTGTCGTGAACAGGCAGCCACTCTGTAGGATTGTGTTCCCGGAGAATAAGCTTGTTTTGTTTTTTTTTCCCCTGCCCTTTCTTTTTCTTTTTTTTTTTTTCTTTTTTTTTTTTGTCACCATTCTGCACGGCAGGCTGAGAGACGGACCCGCTCGGACTGTGGGAGCCCTCCCCTCCGCTCCGATCTGCTTTGGTAGGTGCGAATGAACCGGGCCCGTGTTTGCAAATATGCAGATAGATGGGAGAAGAGGGAGGGGGGGGTCGGATCGGGAGGTGTGTGTGTGTGTGTGTGGGGGGGGGGGGGTCATACTTTGT
>JAFBJU010001275.1:111702-149655 GCA_016785305.1 Colistium nudipinnis
GTGTGGGGGGGGGGGGATCATACTTTGTTGAAGTCTGCTGAAAGTTGGGATGTCATCTTATTATTAGGATCAAGTGGGTAGATCCCAAAAATGTGCGACTGCGGACCATATGCTGCTACCGCAGGAAGGCACCCGTGCTCCTCTCGCTGGGTCCAGACAAAAGCCGGGCTATGTTTTTCATTTTTTTTTTGTATTTGTCCGTCTACTCTTGAAAACGATAACAACAATAACAAAGCGTTTGGCAGGAGAGTGAGGGTGTATCAGCACGGCGCTGGGACGCGGATGATCATTTACGAGCGGCTTTGTCAGTGGGTCAAGAATAATCTTTATTTGGCGCTGACAGCACAACGCTGAACCAACCCCCCCCCCCCCCCCCCCCCCCCCTAAAAAAAAAACCCCAAAGATGGTTGTTTGGGTATCAGCTGTTAATAACGCGCACTGAACTTGATGGTGCCAGCAAAAGAAAAAAGAAAACCATTCAGGCGCGCTCGAGTGGGGATCGTGCGCCCTGCGATCGTCACCGTGTGTACCGATTTAAAGTTTATTCCATGACACCCTGTTAATGGAAACCACAGTTCACCACTCGCCAAAGAAAAGAGGTTAGGAAGGAACCTTTTTTTTTATTCCAACTGTCACATTCGCCTCCCCTCTCCTCGACCTCTCTTCCTTTCTTTTTCTTCCCCTGCGCGTCAGGAAAGTTCCCTGGTAGCTTTCACCGCGTTACCGGGAGATCTAGCCCTACACCCCCCCCCCCCCCCCCCCTCAATCATGATCATTTACGAGCGGCTTTGTCAGTGGGTCAAGAATAATCTTTATTTGGCGCTGACAGCACAACGCTGAACCAACCCCCCCCCCCCTCCCTCTCCAACAATAAAAAAAAAACCCCAAAGATGGTTGTTTGGGTATCAGCTGTTAATAACGCGCACTGAACTTGATGGTGCCAGCAAAAGAAAAAAGAAAACCATTCAGGCGCGCTCGAGTGGGGATCGTGCGCCCTGCGATCGTCACCGTGTGTACCGATTTAAAGTTTATTCCATGACACCCTGTTAATGGAAACCACAGTTCACCACTCGCCAAAGAAAAGAGGTTAGGAAGGAACCTTTTTTTTATACCAACTGTCACATTCGCCTCCCCTCTCCTCGACCTCTCTTCCTTTCTTTTTCTTCCCCTGCGCGTCAGGAAAGTTCCCTGGTAGCTTTCACCGCGTTACCGGGAGATCTAGCCCTACCCCCCCCCCCCCCCCCGCTCCTTTCAATCCGCCTTCCGCTGCCCCGAGTGCTCCATGTGTTTGCGGATGATTTGGAGTCGCGGTGCGCACGCGGCGTGCGCGTATTCCTCCTCCAACTTTTTGTGTGCACAGTCTAATTAGGAGGGGTCGGAGGCGGCGGCGGGTTATGGACAATGGATGAAGCCTCGAGTCCATTGTCAACACGCTTTTTTTTTTTAACTTCCTCTGCGCTTGTGCGTCCGCGTGTGCGCGTCGCGTCCGTGCGCGCGCGCGCGCGTCGCGTCGGGCGGTGGGAGGAACGGGGCGCGCTTGGCGTACCGTATCCGAGCTCAGTCACCGCGTGCGTACGCTGCGTTTTCGTCGCGCATCGCCTCCAACGACGCTCTTTTTTTCCTTTTTCTATTTAAGAGTCTCTCGAAGAGCAGTGAGCGGCTCCTGCAGCGTCTGCTGCCAAACAGATGCCACACAACCGTGCAGGAAATTAGACCAGGTCCCCCCCCCCACACACCTCCCTTAAAAACACCGATTACCTGGCACCTGCGCATGCACTGACGTCAGTGAAGGAAACTTATTGAAGAGTTGCAATGGTGATTCATAGAAACATCTGTTTGTTTCTGTTTTTTTTTTTGTTTTTTTTTTTGAAATATCGAAGAATCAAATGATACCGGCTATGTGGTGGTAAAAGTTGCAACCAACAGTAAACAACAGAAAAAAGAGATGGAGACATTAGTCATGCTAGTGACACATTTGTCAATTTATAAACTCCGCCACGCCGTTTGTTCCAAAAGATTAACTGTCAGACTTGATCTGTGATTTCAATGAAATGTCTAATTAAAAATCTAAATAATTCAGATTTCATTATATGCTGAAAGTTAAGGTCCATTAGATTGTCATGCTTTGAGTTTATTGCTGTTTTTTTTCACCCCTAAATGACCCTAGCAGGCACTATGAATATTTAAACATCCATAACATCCCAGTGCTCGTGGAATTTATTTATTTGTTTTCGGTGTGTCTCGTTGGTTTGGGTGGGGAGTCTTTTCATGTTTCGATTTTTGTTCCGAAAAAGTTTATTGACCTACAAGCCCATCCTAATGGCGAATGTAAACACTCACTGACCCTAAATGTGTCCCCCCATTACCTATTGATCAAACTAGTTAACGACGGAACCAGCCAGCCATTCATCCATCCGTCAGTCAGTGGGCACTATATTGTGGCCCAATATCCATCTTTCTTTGCGTTTTCTAAATATGGAAAAGATTATTTCGTAAGACCCGTATTCGAGGTAAACTGTGAAAGTTTGGAACTATTGCTGACTAAACTCACCCATTAGGTCTGTGGTTGGTCGGAGGTGCTTTGGTGTTTTGTTGCCGTGACTGTGGCTTCTGTGAAAGGACTATTTCATACACTGGTGGGTTAAGAGGTAACTACTAATTAGCACAAATTGAAAACCTGTGTGATTTATGGACATACACGGACTTTGTAGCTGATTCACATAATGAACATTAATATATATTTATTTGTATGAAAGTACTTTCCTGTGTGTTGGACCACAGAAGATAGGTGAATTATTTTTTGTAGGGCTATAATATGTTAATGACCAAGCTATGCCATTATTAAACTTAAAAGGATGGATATTGGATATTTGTTACTGTTGGACACAACCGCTATATCCCTGTCTTCCAAATCTAAATATTGAGCAAAGCTACCCAGCTCCTGGCTGTGTTTTTGTTGTCACGCTGGATAGCGTTTCCCAAAACCTATAGCTTTTCCCTCCATGTCTTTGTTTCAGTTCACTGACATTGAGCCGCGAGATTTATATATAAGTTATTCGATTTGAACGATCGACAGGAAGACAAGCAGAACGTTCTTTTTTTTCTTTCAGGATCAATACATTAGTCTGTCGAAACAGAAATACCTGGACATGTTGCCCACATTAAAATTCTCAAACGGCACTGCGCAAAGAAAAGGTCCGATTTCAGTTTAGAATTTCACCAGGCTGCTTGCACGACGTCTGATGCAGACGGGACATCTTCCTATCCACGTTCAATCATCATGGTTTGAAACGGCGGTTGTGTCTACAAAGTGACAACGTTACTGAGCGGCTGTCCCTCGCCTGATTCGACAAATCATTGCCCAATTAATGTCAAAGACTTTCAGCGCGCGTGTCTTTACTGAATGAGCGCCAGCGTTTATTTATACTCCCATAAAAAGCGCTGTGCTATACCTCCTCTGGCTAATCGATATTTCGTCAGCTTCCCTAAATGATCTATTGACCATTAAAAACCCGGGAGTGATCCTTCACCAAAACAAACCGATTCCAGATTCGTTGGTGATGGTCAGGTGTGAAAGGAAACTGCACACATACAGTCTCCCGCTTTCACCAGCCGCAGAGTTGGTAAACAAATTGTTTCGTTCGCGTCGAGCCTCTCAGTCCACACCTGCGCTTTAAAATCGCCAGCTGAGGTCACGGGTCGACATAGCCCTGGGACAAAACATATCGATCATCCAAAACATTTATATTCAGATCTATGTCTGCGTCTGCCCATCCTGCGCAGCGCCTATTAACGAGGGACGATATATATTTGCCGTCCGATACTTGAAGCTATTTTCACGTTGCTATTCAACGAGGCAGTGTGCTTAGCGGGCCAATCGGAGAGATCCGAGGCGCAAGGCTTCACTGGGAGCCACCGTAGTCATTCTATAACATCGCGGCCAGTGGAGTAAACATACTTGAATGACAAAAAAAAAACAAAAAAACGATGATCTGCTCCCAGCAGTGTGGCACTGGCTGGCTAAGTGGCAGAGGCAGCTGCGGTTCAGGAGACAGTTCACATCAGGACATAACGCTCTTCCGTAAGTGATGAGGTGAAGGAATCTGAGGAGCCGTGAATGCAGGAAGTGGCGAAAGGTGATTAGCCAGAGACTGCACGACGCGCTCGGGGAGGAGGATGAGGAAGCGAGTGCGACTGATAGGTCAGCGGGATGAATAACAGATGTGCGCGCACACTGGGAGGTGACGAGGGAGGGAAGGAAAAAAGAGGAGAAGGAGAAGAAGAAGAAGAAAAAAGAGCAGCGCCTGTTTTCGTTCGTTACGCCGTACGTGGTGGTGCGGTGCGCCAGTTTTGGCTGCAGGCTGAGCGCAAACCTGTAAACATGCTCGGCGGCAAATCTGTCTCTTTCATAGTGTGGTGGGAATTTGCGTCGGGCAACGACATGTTGTTGGCGCAAGAAACCAGGCCCAATGGAACACCCTTATACCGACACTATCAACATATGACTAGATACTAGAGGTGTCCCTATACCTGAACTATGAATATTGGCCCATTTTGCGGTTAATGCAGGGGGGAAATAGATCCATTTGGATGAGTGTTTAGATTTGCGTACTCATTGACGTGTAATCGGGCGTTTTCAGCAAATTCGCAGGCATTTCTGACCCCAGTTTCAGAATGAGTGCGCCACCACTATATGTCGTAATTGACTAAAAGGTCTTTATGCGCTTTTGCATGGCAAATCATAGCTGTCGCAATGATAGCCATCGAGCAGTTTGTTTAAACCATTATGTCCGCCAGAATTATAGCTCAAACGGATTTATTTTTTTAGTTCCAATAGAAATAACGCTGACCTCAAAAAAAAAAAAAAACCCTGTCATTCACGTGACTGGGGCTGTGATTTATTTTACCGCAGGAACAAAGAGTTTGGGTGTCACAGCATTATCGTCGCACAGAAGGTGTTGCTGAGATTGATGCGAAGCTTGCCGGGAAAGCATTGTGTCAGATTCCTACACTGTCAAGTTTTCCGAAACGCTAGGAGTGCCGATAGCCAACTTTGTCACTTTGTGGCCAGCTCGAGAACTCATTTATTCGTGCCATCGATAACGTGCCGCTTCGTAAGTTCCCGAGCAATATTTAGGTATTTTAGCGCATTCGCTGTATCGAGATCATTGATGAAGCAGTTGTGTCGCAGATGTTCTCGCGGGCCGCGATTCATCGAGAAATGGCGCTAGTCGTGCGAGCAGCAACCCAGATTCGCTTTTGTGAATGAAAAATAGCCATGAGGTTCAACAACCGGAAAAGGCACCGTGGAAGTATTTAAAACCGCCGGCATAAATATCCAACTCTTTAAAGGTCCAAGGTTTGCAATGAAATCACTGTGTCGCTCTGCACTGGACCCGCGCTGCTGTTTTGCAGTCACCCACAACTGAGCGGCGATGCAGTTAGTGATGAGACGCTTCTGGGAAACCGGACCCTGGTCAGTGCTGTAGCGGGAGAAACTGAAACTGCGGGGCTGCGGAGCTGGCTCTGGTTCACTGGCGCCACATCCCCCTGAGCTGGTGAGAATGTGGGGGCTGTGCTCTCGCCTTTGAAGCTTTACCTCCCACTAATTCTGGCCTTCCAATTTCCACACACTGCACAGACACCCCCCCCCCCCCCCCCCCCCCCCCCCCCCCCCCCCCCCCCATCCTCTTCCCCTCCCTTTCCCTTTGTTTCCCTTATAAGGACTGGCCCGGCCATTTCCTCAGCTTTTCTGTGGGAGGTGGTGTGCTTGTTTGTGAACATGGACAGGTCAGGAGAACAGCGGCGTCGTTTTTAGTTTTTTTTTCCCCCCACAGATGAGCAGTTACAGAAATCTGAGGCTAAAATGATGTCGGTCCAGTGGGGAGCTTCCCACCACTAGCCTAGTGTACCCACGACATTAACCTAGATACTCCCAACACTTCACCTTAAGGTATGGCTCCAGAGGTTTGGACTTCCAAACGAATTAGATGGGACATATTTGACTGGCATGGTCGGATGACAACTACTTAAAAAAAATCAAACGGTAATCAAAGACAATCTACTTTCTTTCATTTGGCTTCGGGAATCTTTTGAGAAGAGTTTTAATCGGCTTTTTGGATTGTTGGGTCAAGGGTCGAAGTAGGGAGACGTTTGTTTTCTCCCAATTTCGAATCACAACGGCATACACTCCGATTAATGACCATACAGGTTGTCCAGAAATGCGATCAATGGGATCCAGAGTGCGTTCATCTGCGAATCAATTGGACACAGGTAATAATGGTAATATGGGAATATTGAAAAACAAAAAAAAGTTCATTTGTTAATTAGTTATACGGAATATTTGACCTTAAAATATGCAGAGTGGTTTTTGGCATTAGATCAAGTAATATTTGAAACATGCCATTTTTAAATGCTCTTTAGTTGCAGTTGGAGAACTACTTGAATATTTCGATGTACTGAGCTTTCCTTTCTTGGCGATCCAATCAGAGAGACGCCCGGGGAGCCTGTGTGGCTCTGGTGTTCAGTGGTCTGTGAAGATTGATTGCCGGATTGATGTGTTAAAACGAGAAGCAGACAGGGAATTAAGAGCTTTTGATTTTATCTGCTTTAATATTTAATTTGATATCACCATATTTATCTGGGATTCCTGGGCTTCAAATAAAAACGGAGTGACCCATCTAAAGGAGTTGATCGAGTAAGATGCAATTCTATGATTGCCCATAACTACTATTGTATCCTAGCACTTGTTGCTAAATCCAGGTATTGGAGACAATGTCGACTGACATTCTTACTCAGAGAGCACATTTTATTTTAATTTTTTCGGAAATTTGAATCAGTTACGCGATTCCAAACGTTGCTATGAGTTTCCTTTACCCTTTATTGATACACCGACTATTCCACCTCTTCCCAGCAAGGTGTTTTTTACTTGAGAGATTTTTGTCTTTTTGCGCCACTGTTTTGGAATGCATAAATCTAAAATGTGCATAAAATCAGCTGGATGGAAACTATCGATCGTGGCTCTGTCCTGCAAAAGCACTGGGTTGATTCACTCGCACCAATCTCATAACTCCTCCGGCTAAAAAAGTGCCACAGTTTTTTTTCGATGAAAACCTTTTTTTTTCTTTTTTTTTGACTGAAGGTAAATTTACACACCCCTCTTTTCTCCCTTGTGTAACATTTCCAGACGATCCATGGCCGAACGTGGATGAGGGCTGAGCAGTAGTGCGGGCAGAAGGCTCTGGGGCCTGCCGGTCGTCGGCTGGTCGGATTGGGCCATCGAGGTGAGGCGCCACTCTCACCGGGGGCACAGAACGGACGGAGAAAAGGTCTTTGCTCCCCCTCCTCGCTCGCCCCTGCCCCCTTTCCACCCTCACCCCCAACCCAGGCACGTACGCTCTGGACCATGTCTACCGGGCTGTCGGCGGGGGGCCGGACAGAGGACCTGGAGCGGAGTAGCTGCAAACCGGATTCTCCCGTTGCGGAGCGCAGGAACCGCAGTGGCATCATCAGCGAGCCCCTTAGTAAGAGCCTTAAGAAATCCCGTACCCTCTCCCAGTACACGTCGGTGTCCTCTGCCACCACCAATGGACGCAAGGACAATACAGAGAGGAGGAGCCACTCGGCCAAGCCTCAGCCACCCCCGCAACCCCAGCCCACCGTCTCCGCACTGACGGCGGCGGCCAAGCTGGACCGAACCCTCGAACAGGTTCTGGAGGGACAGAATGGCCTGCTGCACTTTGCCCAGGCCGCGGCGCTGTTAAAGCGGGCCGGTATGGAGCACATGCTTCTGCCCGGGGGCATGGGAGTGGGAGTTGGCGGCGGGGACGCAGGCTCGGGGGCTAGCGACTTGGAGGCTACGTCTGTCACGGACGCCGTAGGTGGTCCCGTGGACTTCCCATATGGAGTAGGGGGTGGCTTCCCCTTCAACCCGGGGCTTTTCATCATGACGCCGGCTGGAGTGTTTCTGGCAGACAGCGCGCTACACATGGCCAGCCTGGCCGAGTACCCGGCGCAGAGCGAGCTGGCCTCTGCGATCAACTCCGGTAAAAAGAAGCGAAAACGTTGCGGCATGTGCCCACCTTGCCGGCGGCGGATAAACTGCGAGCAGTGCAGCAGCTGCCGGAATCGCAAAACGGGCCACCAGATCTGCAAGTTTCGCAAATGTGAGGAACTGAAGAAGAAGCCCTCTGCTGCTCTGGAGGTAAGAAGGTGGTGGTTATGTGGCGATGCATTCCCTTGACTTGGTGAGCCACCCTTTAGGTTTCTAAAGGGTGGCTAAGATAAGTTCAAAGGGTTCAAAATAATTTCTGCAAAGCCTCGGACACGCAAGCGAGGAATCAGTTTTGAAGTTTATTAACCGATAATCCAAAGTGGAAAAACCCAAACGAAAAGAAGCCAAAAGACGAAAATTGGGAGTTGATTCGTACTGATTATTTAAAATTATTTGAAAGTCGATCTGCAGGCGTCAGCTAAATTTCCGCTCCAGAAGCACAAAGAAGTCCTTTGCTTCACACCTGAGTGTCATTCCCCTTTGGGAGCGAAACGGTGTGTGTGGGCTTTTTTGGAAGGTTGACGGCTACACAAGCAGGGAAGTGACAGGTGGCGAGGAGTGTCGTGGGTATGCGCGGGGTAAGCGCGCGCCGCGGGGTCTCGCCCCTTCCAATCCGAAGACTACTTCCACAGCCAAAACGCAGCATTTTGTGTGTTTGCTACACAATGTGGTGTTGGAGTAGTAATTACTGTGTGGTTACAGGTACAGCCATCTAGTGCTTACTCCTAGTGCATACGTTAGCTGGACCGAAATGACAAAATGTGTGAACGCTGGGTACGTGGGAATATGTGTACAGTATGTGTTTTTGTGTGGAGGTGCCCATGCGTGGGTGCGTTTGAGTTTGTCTGTTCACGTAACGAGGCCCATCTGGCCACGGAGCTGTCATCTGGCGCACCAGGTGCCAGCGTGGCGCCCGCGTCCTTCTCTCCGGTGACACGCGCGCTCATCCAAACAGGCCCCCGCCAAGCTTCCTGTCTGTTGCCCCCCGGTGCACTCGGTGGCCTCGCTAACCCCGGCCGCGGTGACAGAACGGGCGATCAGGAAAATCAATTTCAGCAGATGTTCCACCTCGAAAGGAAATTAAAAAAAATTCAAAAATAAAAATGCGGTGATCAATGCGTAATAGTGTCACTTTGGCGTTACATAATAAATTGATGGACGCGTGACACGGTCTGAACGGGAACCGGCAGAGAGAGGCCCCTGGTCTAATTGACACAAACTGGATCTGGGCTTCAAAAACCGCCGCAAGGCTTCACTCCTTTCTCTTTCTGATGTCGATGGAGGGTGACAGCTTGGCCTCATGTTTGCGGGCCGAAAGTTTGGCTGTTCAGTTCCCCGCGTGCTGACTTTGGCCACCCGCGCTGAATTGCGGAAAACAAATTGATGAAAGCCGTCCCCGACGGGCAGAGATCTAGAATGCGTTTAGGTGAGCTAATCCAGCAAAAATGAAGGTCTGTTTTTATTCCTGTGAGGATTAGGTCCTTATTGAGTAGAAGCGCGTGTGGAGGCACGGGCGCGCTCTGCGTAATGCCTCGCAGGAAAAATATAGGGCACTTGAGAAGCCATTCGAGCCACCATCATTATTCTGTTAATACGTGGTTATTTGACAGAGAAATAATGACCTGTTATGATAATTGATTATACATCTTAAGTTAAGTCAAAAATGGGGAACGCTGACAAACAAACAATGGGCATTCGGATGTCGGATATGGCAATTTTGAAGCGATTCATCGAATGTAATTGTCGCTTTAGTCATAGCGAAAATTGTAGCGCTGTGTCATACTATACGGAAACAAATTGAAAGGGGTTTTTGGCCTCAATCTTAGGTAAGGACATACATATATATATATATATATATATATATATGTATATATATATATATATATATATATTGGTGACAAAAGTGTGCATGTTTTCCGACCGCGGTGTTTTCTTTTGTTTTTTTTTGTGTTTTTTAGTCTTCGGTTGCAAATTAATGAGAGGCTTCATTTGCCTCCGCCGATGATTCACCAGAAGGGCGAGATGTGTCATCTTGCCACGTAGGTGGTGCGACACAATGTCTGCAACAAATAGCAATTCAATTTCATTTATGAGCAGCAACTGATGTTGGCATAGCCAGTTAGGCCGATTCCAGTTCGTTCACGCCAACGGTGCCAAACCTACGGGCCCCTGAATATTCATAAATGTGGGTCGTCATCTTGCCTGTAATCGTCACAGTCGGCTGAGGGGAATAAAAAAAAAAAAAAAACTCCAGGGTACCATAAACCTGCCAAGGCTCCGAGTATCAAGTGTAATAGCGGTCTGATTATTGATTTGGTAATTGTACGGGCTGTAATTACCTCGCAGGCACTTTTTTCTTTCTTTTTTTTTACTCCCGACGTTTGAGACGATCTGCCAGCCTTCTCGCTGATTTATTTCATGTCAATCAGTGTTCCTCTTTGTCGAGACCACATATGAAACGGCGACTCTCCGCTCACCCGCCAATTTCACGTTGACATAGTGTAAGAGTAACAGAGCGATGAGTACGGTCACGCGAGGACAACAGCGGAGTTGGCCGCCGGAACGAGCCTCCTCCGGAACGAGCCTCCTCCGGAACCAGCTGCTGCCGGTGGGAGGGGTTTGGTCGTTAGGGAGAGATTCCCCTCACCTGGTCACTACACCACATAAGCTGGTGGCATTTAGCCGGTCGCTGGCTGCCACGGCATTTGGTTACAGTTTGATTGTTGTTGTTTTTGTTTTGTTTTTTACTTCAATTTTATTTTTAGATTTCTTGAAATGAACTCGCTCTTAGTGAAACTCCTGTGTGCCTGTGTCCCGCTTTTGTCCGGTGCAAAACCACGGCGTTCACGATGACGTCGCGTGCCTGCCAGTGTTGCTCCGCAGAACAATAAAGACGTTAAAAAAACAGCTCTCCGGGGTTTGTCGCGCCACCTGAGCGGCCCTGTCAGACATTTTGAATCGGGCCGGTTGCTCTTGGGTTGTTGCACTAAAGCAGGAAAACGGAAATGGACTTGTAAATAGGGTGTCGTTCATTCACAGCATCTTGTCAAGATTCGTTGAGAAAGAGCGCATCGCCGCGCAACCGACCAACGGTAAACTACACCTGCGGGCTAAACGAGACCAGTGTTCCCATTCAGTCAGGAATCCATCTTAGGCGTCTGCGGCATCTTTGCCCCAAATTGATTTGCCCCAGTAGCCCAGTATCCACCTCGCTCCCCTGCGTGCCGAGCTCTGTCTTTGTTATGGCGGCAACGGCTCTTGTTGGCCAGGCGGGGCGACCGGAGGCCGCCGCCGGTGAGCCCGACGTGGTCGGTGCGCGCTAAATGTTGGCGAGGACGGGGATTTACGCCAGGGTGGCCCGCCGCGTCGGGGGAGCGCGGAGGAGTCGGACGGCAGATGGCGCGGCCGAATGCGACGCGGGTGATGGCGTGAGATCGTCAATGACGGCGCCGAGCCTCAGCTGTAGCTGAAACCGCCCCGGGGGTCACAGTCCCCTTGAGTCAAAGACACGTCCCCGTCTGCCGCGGCCGCTGCGCTGAAGGGGACGTGAAGGGCCCCCCGACCGTCTCGCCTTGCGGTCAGTTTGTCAGATGTTTTTTTTTTGTTTTTTTGGGGAAAGGCCCACGTGTGCGAGCGTGTGTGCCCAAAAACGTGCGAGTCATGAGACCGGGAGGAACATTTACATGGAAAAGGTTATGCCCGCGTGTTTGCCAAGTGCCGTCCAGCAACCGCTGTGCTTATTTTAAGGCTTGCTGACGGTTTCCACTGAAAGCTGACGGCAGCTCAAAGCGGAGCGTAAAATTGGCAAGTGAGGGGGCGTTCGCGCGCCGAGGCCTTTGCCACCTCATAGCGCGGTGGCTGAGGATGTCTGGATGTATTCCGGAAATGCTGCATGCGAGAGGAATATGTGGGAGGGCGGCTCCTCTCCGCACCGGGTCTGCATCCCCTCCAGCGTTGCGTCAGTCTCACCTCGCAGGGCGAAAAAGACGGAGAGACAGGATTGGGACGTAGAGGCGTACCTTGTTTATGTATTTTTTTTTTATTTTTTTTTTTATTTTTTTTTACACGTGGGCGGCCGGTTATTTGGTGCTATTATAAGACATGTCTTTTGCCCTTTGTCTACATATAGAGTGATATATTCATAGTGAAATCCACGGGTTGTGTCATCCAACGCAGCCAACGCCCGGGCACACGCGTGTTGTTGTTCATCGGGGATCCACTTTGCCAGTTTGGGATGTTGATATGGGAGCAGCATATTCCCTCCCCGTCTTTCCTGCCTCCAAGACACCGTACACCAGACAGACGGGACAGAGGAGACCCACGCAAACTGACAAGCACGCAGACTGACACTGAGACACGTGGATGTGTGTGTGTGTGTGTGTGTGTGTGTGTGTGCGCGCGTGTGTGTGTGTGAGAGAGTTGCTGGGCAGGCAGGGGGACGACGTGCAGTGGACAGGGGAGGCTGGGGACGACGGAGTGCGGGAGACGGCAGTCTGCAGACTCCTCATAAAAAAGAGACGGTAGTCTTAAGCATAAAATGGGGACATTTGGGTGGAGCACACTGAGCAAAAAAAAAGAATGGGTCATTTGTTTTCAATTAGCCAACGCAAAATACGAATCGTCATAACCATGGTATTAAAGCTTGGGAAAAGACCGCTTTTAAATCAAATATGCATCTTTTTTTTTTGTCTTTGATAAGAGGGATAACAGTGTTTCCGTAAAAAAAAAAATGTTTTTAAAGCGAAGGCAGTGTGGGAGGGACGCGCAGTCAATGGCCTGGCCCGGCGGAAGGACCAGGGTCGCGCCGCTCAAGGCGTATCCAGCCACGTCTTATGCATTCGAAGCATTTACCACATCGCCGTGTCAATATCAAGATCCAAGTCATTGTTAGCCTCGGCGCCATTTACGCCGGTGATCGGCGCGCACGTGTATTCAGCTGATCCCGGACGAGCGACTTCAAACTTATGGAGCAGATTTTGTGTGCGAACGCTCGTGTCCTTTTTGCGATGTTGTATGTACTGGCCTTGTTGCCGAAAAAAAAAAAAAAACGCAATCGGTGAATCAACGTGTTAATTGTAATTGACTCAGGAAAGCGGGCTTTGGAAAACGCTTCACCCCTTCAGAGTGGAGGTCACCAGAGTGGTGTTTTGATTCAGTTGTTTTCTTTTCTGCTTCACCGCACGGCGGACAGCGTAACAGCCCGCATACAACGCTGTATATGGAAATGCTTCGTGTTCATTGTGTCAGTTTGTGTTGTTTCGTTCCCCCCCCCCCCCTTGCGGACGTCCATGAGGGAATCCTCCAAATTGTGAACGATAAAGCCGCGGAGAAAAAAAAAAAAAAAAAAAAAGGCAGACCGCCCAGAGGCGCCCTGGGGCCAAAATGAAATTCACGACGAGTTTAACAACAGACGAAGAGGAATTTCGCGAGTCGGTAACGTTTGACGACACGCGCGCCGCCCTGTGAATGGCGACCTCGTTTGTTTGTGCACAAGTGTGTGTGTGTGTGTTCCGCGTTGGGAAAAAAAAAAACAAGGGAAAAAACATAAACGCGACGCCCATCGATTGCGGTGATTGGCCACTTCACGCCCCCACACATCCCATCCGTTTGAACCCGGGCAATCAGTGCTGTTGAAGGGAGTTTTTTTTTTTTTTTTTTGGCCTATTCCTGAGCTGCTGCCATTTTTCGCCATTGATTGCACATGTTCCATAACGAGGGTTGAATCGCGCTTAAAGTTCAAGCCGGGGCCGCGTTGATCCTCTCCTTCGCACATTACGTCATGGTCAGTGTGTGGCGAGAACGTCTGTGGCGGCGCCAGATGCCGCCGTCCCCCGGACTGTCTTCGTGACAGCCGAGCGCCGCTGCAGAAAAGGTCATTACAGAGACGGATGAGGGGCTAAGTATGCCGAACGCACGGGCCGTAAAATAATTTTGGCAGTATGCCGCCGTGAACCTCCGGGCTTTTTGTGGTTGCCATTCATTTTCATTTGAGCCCAAATGTGCGAAAATAGTGCCGGGCTTCCACACGCGGGGATCGCGGTGAGACAAAAACATACAAATGGGTCCAAACCTGCATCCGTCAGACCGAGATATGACTCGAAGTGGCACGGGTAGGCGGACGAGCGCCACGGCGTCCCCGCTGTCAGATTAGTCCCGATTGAGTCGATTTAACAAATAAAGCCCAGTGTGGGCTATACTTGGCGGCGTAATTACCTTGTTTGAGGTCCCTTTTAGCCAGGCAAAGGCGTTTTATTTTTGCCGGCAGGAGTTCACTTACAAAATGGCAGTAAATGAAACCCGGGGAGCGCGGAGCCTGCTGTCCCTCAGTCTCACAGGTCGGCCAGGAACAATAGCATTGGAAGGGAGCGCTGTGTCGCCGCTCCGCGGCTAGGGGAGCGGATAGTGCGCGAGAGACGTATGGAGGTAACGCTTCTGTTTCTCAACCTGCTCCTCCGAGCTCACTCCAGAGTTGCCCTTGGGGATTTTTTTCACTCGGTTTGAGGGGCATGTTTCACTTCCTCGTCTCTCGCCAAAATATTGCAAGTCTGACTTTCGACACATGCGCTGCCTCTGTCCATTTTTCGCCGAGATAGGCGCGCGCGCGCGTGCGGCTGCGGGGGTGTCTTCGACGCACATGCGCGCAATAACTCGTTTGACCCCCACCCCCCCTCCGCCGTTGAACGCCGGCATAAAAGTGGGTCTGAATCCGTCGTGTGACTTTTTGGTGGAGCAGTCACTGTTTGGTGTGATTTCGGGGGTGTATTGTGAGTGCCGGTTAACGTGCCAGCGTGTGTGGAGGTGTGTGAATGTACTTGAATACATATTGGTTCGGTGCGAGAGTGTGTGTGGGTGCGTGAATGTTTTTTTCGCCGAGCTCCCCCTGCCTCGCTCCGGGCAGAGCTGGCTGACGGAAGAATCCATGCTGCAGAATCGAGCTGCGGAGGACGCCAGCCGCGCCGCGCCGCAGCTCCGGGCACCCGAGTGGCGCTCCATCTCCGGACTGGCAGGCCGAGCCCCGCAGCTGCGTGCACGTGTGCCACTCCCGCTCAGTGCAATCAGACACAAAGATAACCACAGTGCGAGAAGGGTGTGGGAGAGGGATAGGGGGTGGGGGGTGGGGGGGGCGGAAGAAAAAAAAAACGACATCATCATTGACGATGGTGTGGGAGAGCAACGCGTGTGGTGGTTAAATAATAAATGTGGCATATCGGGTTTTGTGTGAAGCCAGGACTGAAGCCTGCTCCTGTGGTGGAGCTGGGGGAGAGGGGTGGTGGTGGGTGGGAGTGTGGGGGGGCAGCTCACGGACATACTCATCCAGGGAGAAAGAGTGAAGTAGAGCTGGCACGGAAGGGATTCGCTTTTTAATCAATTTGGTTGATTGATATTCCTCATTGGGTTCCGTTCTAGTCGAGTTTGAGATTCGGTGTTTTGCTCTGTAGAAAAGTGCTTCGGGTTTTTTGACTCTGGGTCGGGACGCAACAAATATTTGAGTAGCTCCCATAACTTATTCTTTACCCCCCCCCCCCCCTCCCCCCCGCACAATTCATATATCAAGCCATTCTATGAAACGGAACATGGATCGTTATTGCTGGTATGTCTCCGTGTCCAGATGTGAAGACACTCGCGCTTCTGAAGCACTGGAGATTGCTTTTCGCAACTATCTACAAAAATGTGCTGCTGGTCACTAACAACTCGACCCTCTCCCCCTCCCCCCTCTCCCCTCCTCCTGCCCTCTCCCCCGCTCTCCTCCTCCTTGTCTTCCGTTTCTCCAAGAAGGTGATGCTTCCGACAGGAGCGGCGTTCCGGTGGTTCCAGTAGGACTCGTCCTCGTCCTCCTCCTCCTCCTCCTCCGCTCCCGACCCAAAGCTCTGCCATCAAGTGCAATGCCAACTCCTGGATTGTCTCCGGAACAGACACTGGCTAGTAAACAAGCAACAAATAAAATTATAGAAAAAAAAACAAACAAACAAACACAAAAAAACAAAAAAAAACAAAGCAGGAAAAAAAAAAAAAAAATTCAACCGGGTAATGGATGCACCTACTTATTCCTTGAACCAAAAATGAAGCGTAAAGAAAAGCATCTATGGCAACTTTCATTCCCTTTTCTATGTTCCCATTTTGGTACCTTTTGTCCTTTTTCCAGCGGTTTATTTTTCTGTCGCTCAAACATGGACCTGTTCATGACCAGAAACAGAAATGACGGACTGAGTGTGGACAATCAACTAATTTCTGTGTTTGGTGTTATTGTTGTTCATGTGTGGAAAGATACAGTACTTGTGTAGAGAATGTAAATTTTACAGCTATATTTTAAAACTAGTGGCTAATGGCTAAACATTATTGTGATTCTTCACCATTACGTTACTGAAACCCCCTGACTCTTTTAGGATTCGTTTTCGTGAAAGAGGCCAGTTTCGAGATCAGGGCAAGATGAGCGGTTGTCCCGGAGAGGCAATTTGTGACGCCGTTAAATTGGAAAATTCAATGAAAAAGTCACCTAATTGGGCAGCTCTCCAGGGACTCTTCACTGGGTTGAAGACGCTGTTCACCAGAGCCGTCACTACTGTAATCTCCTCAATCAGCCCTCCTCTGTATTTCCCAAAACCTCACCTTTAGTGAAACTGGCAGCCTTATGTTCCTGTGGCCCTGCTGAGCATGTGCCAATGCCGCTCAGGGCCCATAGCACTAAGAGACAGCACTTGCTCTGAGTCAACCCTGCTGAACGCACTGAGACTGAAGATTACGTTTTTTTTTTTTTTTGTTTGTTTCGTTCGTTTATTTGTTACATTTCCATGATTTTGTTATGTTGCTGGATAGCTACAGCTTTTAAAAATAACCGATCTTTGTATTCGTTTAGAAAATTGGACTGGTTTTGTGAATAAAAAGGAATGCATGTATTCGTGTCAAAATTTACCGCTCTGATGTTTGTCTGTCGGTCTATTTGCATGTTGTTGTTTTTTTTTTTTTTTGTTTTTTTTTAACAGCTGGTTTGACAAAAAGACAAATTGAGTATAAAATTTCCATAAATTGGTGAAAGTGTTTCCCTTTCTTTTATAATTGGATGTTATGAGAAAATTAACGGGAGAAGAACTCATTAAGCGCGAATCAGGCGGTGGTATGAATCAACATCATGTCCTAGGATTGACTGACATATTTCTCCCTGCCCATGTAATAACTTCCTTTAATATAGTGGAATGACTGACGGAGCCTTGCGATGCTAAAATGTAACCAAAAACGATTTAAAAGATGTTTGAATAAGAAGAATTTTGAATGCAGTGTTTCTTCAAAACGCATGAAACATCTCGAAAAAAAGAACCTCGTATTGCAAATGGGGCGTTTTGTCATCAGAGCTTTAAGTCCTATCCCAAAGCGGTCTAGATAAAGTGTGTGCGTGTGTGTGTGTGTGTGTCTGTTTGGCGCTGTGTTATGCACACATGGAGTAGACGGGAAGTGATGGATAAAGACATGGATAAGCCATGAAGACATGAAAGCGGTGCTGATGAACCAAAAAAAAAAAAAAAAAAAACCCCTTTCCAAAAAAAGGTGGTCAGTCTCACATGGGGTCTTAATGTAATTACCGATTCTGATGCCTCAGGTCTGTGACACCAGAGTGAATTTCCATTTCCTGCAAAGTGATGACTTTCAGTGATTTTTTTTTTTTTTATAATTTTTTTGAAGACACGCTCCATAGTCACTCTTTCATATCCAGGTGGGGGACGTGGATGCAGATTTCTGCCGCAGCCGTAGCACTGAGTGTTTTTAATTAGCGAACATCCACAGTGGAAGGCCCAGTGTGGTGGGCTCGTGTGTGAGCTCGTGATCAGCTTGGCGAGCGAACGGGGTTTGGAGAGCGTAGTTTCCATAACCCAGCCCCCCCCCCCCCCCTCCCCCCCCCCCCCCCCCCCCCCCTCTCCCCCACCTCCACGCACCCCACCACCCCCGGTGACAGTGCTGGGCTAGTGCCATTGCCATGGCGATGGGGGGAGTGTGTGCACAAGTGTGCGTGTGTGTGTGTCTGCGGGGGGGGGGGGGGGGGGGGGGGGGGGGGGGGCTTTTGGCTGAGGCCTTTCATTATTAATGTGCACCGCGGCGTCCTCACCTCCTCTGAGCCCGCACAGCTCACTGCCTGACCTGCCATCCAAGGGAGAGGGGAGGGAGGGAGGGGAGGTGGTGGTGGTGGGGGGCGGGCGCTGACTTAGGAGGCAGAGATAAAGAAAGAGAAGTGAGCCAGGGAGAAAGAAAGGAGACGGCGCCACCAGCCCACACTGTGGAAGCGTACCACTGTAAAGTGGACGTTCATCCGTGGACGCTCAATTCTCAATTTGCACCCGGAACAGAGAAGTATAGATGTGTGTACGCCGCGTCAAATGTTTTCCGTTGAGGAGAGGAGAGGAGGCTCCGGGTGTGGTTGCAGGTGAGCGTGGCTCCTGCCTGCTGAGGTGTAGCAGCCCCGGAGCGGAGGGGGATGGTGGGTGGGAGGGTGGTTGGTGGTGAGGGAGGGGAGGGGGGTGGGGGGGTCAGGTTGGTGGCTGCGGCTGTCTCCGTGCAGAGGGGTGTACGGCCTGGCGAGCAGGCCCGTCACACTGGGAAAATCCGGGAATCTTATCACCGCCTCGCAGACACTGAGCCGCGCTGATCTACTCGCCCTCGTTGCCAGCAGACATGCCCCCCCCCCCCCTCCCATCCAAATGCCCCTGCAGCACGGGCTGGCCCCCTTCCTGGCTCGGTTGCCACCTTCATCTTCGAAAAAAAAAAGGGGGGAGATAGCACTGAACCGATGCCGTCCAATTGCGGAGGAAGTAGGAATGCTCCCCGAAACCAAAAATGCGACTCACGCGTAGAAAAGCGCGCGTGCGCAGGGCAGGGCGCCGAAGGCTCGGCGGCGCCCCTTGCCCATTGAGAGTAAATCACATAAAGTGCTACGTGTGAAAATGAAAAGACCCAGATTTCACAGAGTGTAATGTTACCAAACAAGCTGTAATTCATATTAATATATTAGAAATGAAGGCTTTGATTTCCTGGGAATTTTAAATGTCATTAGCAAATGAGTAATAGCTATATGGGGGAAAACCATATATTTTGGTGCTGTGTTCATTTTTTTTTTTTTTTTTTCATTAAATTCCCAAAAAAAAACACTTTTAACAGTAAATTGACCAATTTTGTTTTTCCGGCAGAAATGTTCTGCCGCGCGCACTGAACTGTTGATGCCTATAGAGACAACGGCGTGGCACTGGTTGCCATGTCAACTGGACAACGGTAGCCAGTTTGTCCTTTTTCTACATTATGGACGTGTAATTCAGCGTTTGCCAGTTTTTTGTACAATTGTTTTAATACCCCCCCCCCCCCCCCCTTTTTTTAATCCCCCCCCCCCCCCCCCCCATTTTTTTGTAAATAGCACAGTGTTAACAGGTACTACATGGATATTAATAACACATACTACACTTCATACGATGAAAAGTCGAATTTTCAAAAGGGGGTGTGCTCTACAATACTCTTGCTGAGTATTGGTGAAATATGGCTTTCATTTACACTGACAGCAACTTTGTTTTACTGTCCTAATCCTGTGTTGTTGTTGCAGGAGAATTTGTAAACAAATCCCTATTAAAGCTCAGAAATACCTGACGTGTAGGTATGATAAATGCCAATATGTTATGAGAAAGCTCCCAACTTGGAATTTATTGAAACCATGCACGTTACAAATCATTTTAAACGTTTTGTTGCCGCCTTTTTCTCAAATGTTCGAGTTTTTTTTCATCACAGATATTGTACACATGCATCCAAAACTTCACCGGAATGGAAATGACTTTCCCAGTGACCTCCGGGTTCATACTGGGGTAAAACGTTCGAAATAGCAAAGGCCAAATCTCACTTTGGGTATGAATGAATAAAATGTTGACTCTCCACCATCCACCACCGCAGCCCACCCACGAGCCTCTCTGCACACGTGCGCAGTGTGTTTGTTTTGGAGGGGGAGCGCTTCAAGCTTCTTTTTTTTTTCCGGTGGCGAGCGTGTTTGCGTTGACCTCGCTCTTTTACCAGGCGAAGACCAAGCGCGCGGCGCCAGCGCATGAGCAAAGGCGCCGCGCTCGTCAGTGTGAGCAGTGTTTTTGGCTTGTTTCAAGAGTTCACTATTAACTGTAAAACAAAACATATAAATAAATACAAAATGCGCGCATTGCTGTGAGGAGCTCTTAGAATATTGCCCACTCCAACTTTAATGAATAAACCACCTGGAGCCTGGTTTGACTTTCATTCACAAGTGACAGGAGTCGGCAACCTTTCTTTGATATTGCGGTGCGGCTCAACACACGTGTAACGAGGAAAGTGCTTAATGCACAATTGACCACCTGCGGGAAATATCTCCAACGTGGCGTTGTAACCTTCTGGAACATTGGCGAGGATTTACCCTTTCGTTTTTCGATATGACACTGCGTAAAAAAAAAGGCACAGCGAGCATACATAGGTACATGAATCCAACGTGACAGCAGGCGGCTCCATTTCTAAAATCAACAATAAAAGACGATGAGCGAAATAAGTACGATGAAAATCGCCTGCTGTTTTCTCCCAGTCCCCACTGTTCAAATATATTATTGATAACCGGCAGCGCTTTGGGTAGGTCTGTGGGCCTGTTCATCGGACAGAAAAATGACACCGGCTCAGCACAATTCACCAGTGACCTTGCTCAGGGAGCCCTGCAAGCCATTTGGTGCTGCTGGGTTTGAGCCGAGGTCACGCACACCTGGTACGACGTAATCTAGGTTAACAGCTGACGTAGTCGAAAGGACTCGCGGGTTAATTGCTCTCATTGTGAAACGAATGATGAGCATTTAAACGTACAAGTCCTCGGCCATTAAGAGGGTTAATAGAGAGCAACCTGTGACCGCGAACCCCCCTTTTCCGAATGGGCCCCTTTTACAACGCCCGTCCCACAAGGACGAGGTTTCCGATGAGGTGCGACAAGAGAGGCGAGACGAGACATTCGCCAAGTCAACGATTGTGAGTCGCGAGCATAGATGCGAAAACCAGATCCGTCGTTTTGGGTATATGGGGAAAATCGTAACGATGCCATCCTGCAAGCGGGCGTCGCGAACACTCGACCGTTGCACACTGTCACCGGGGAAACCGGTGGGACAAGGCCTCCAGGGAGCAAGGCCCCTGGCTGTTTATTTTATTTTTATTTTTTTTCCAAATATCCAATTGTTTGTATGCAGGCCGAGATAACAACCCCGCCAGGCTCCCCGCCAAAAAACCTCCTCCAACCTTGGACTACCCGAGCCACGGAGACTGACTCGGCGCTATTTACTAAATAAATCTCAATAAATCATTTTCAGCTAGAAGGGTGCGGACGCATCTTCAAGTGGAGGCGGTGTTCTCTCTCCGCATGGACTCCGAGCTTTTAAGGCGGCGTCGGTGTTAAGTGTCATTCGCGTACAAACTCTAATTCAACAATAAAGGGCCACAAAAGGGTGTTGTTGTTTTTTGTTTGTTTGTTTGTTTGTTTTTTTCGGCGTAGGGGAGCTGCTGGTGAGGAGCAAAAAAGCCTAACGAATGCGCGCACACAAACAAACACAAACGTAACGCGCGCGCACGGGCACGCACAATAACTAACAGAACAAGGGATGAGGTTGGGAATTCACTCATGCGCTAAATTATACGCAAACGTAAACGCGTACATTTCCTTACCAGACAAAGGGACGCACTCGTGCCTTCTCTCTCTCTTTCTCTCCCTCACTCTTTCCCTCTCTCTCTCTCTCTCCCCGTCGCGCACACACGCACAGACACGCACGCACGCACGCACGCACGCGCGCGAGGACACGCAGGAACAGATTAAGTCCAAATCAATGGTTGTGGCTGGACTGGGAGAGAGATTTCACCCTGGGTTCTCGTTAAGGTCTGACACATGCGGCAAAGGCTCGGGGGAGTGTTATTACCGGGGTGATGGTTGATAAGACGCTCGTTTCTCCACGCCGCGTCCCGCGGGGAAATGCATCGCGCCGCCATGGAAACCATAAGGCTAGGTGTTATGCGCTATAATTGGGCCAGCTTTTTTAACAGTGCAGCTGCACTGCCAGGTAGGCCGCCGTCTTCAAATTAGAAATTATAGCGGAGGAGCCGGAGCAAAGAAGATTTTTTTTTTTTCTTACCCTGCCACTTCCTTTTTGATTTCTTGGATCAAATGCACGTGCGCGGGGGATTAGGGATCAGATAAGTGGAATTTTACAAAATACCACCCCCCCGCCAATTGAGGTAAAAAAAAAATTGATATATATATAACAATAAAATCCACCAGTGAGGAGTTGTTTACAGGACTGGATGGACGAGGCGCATGAACCTGTCAGCGCGTGTTTCGAAGGGTGCGTTTTCTTCGTCGCACGCCAGCACTTTCCATTCCGTCTGGATCCGGAAACCCAGAAGGAGAGGAGGAAGACAGGGGAAGAGGAGGAGGGGGAAGGCGGGGAGGCAGGGAAAGAAGGTCATTGGCCAATCCCTGCTCAGCCTCTGTAACTTGGTTGATTACGATCAATTTCCCTGGTATCGATGGCCTCCCTGGCCCTGAGCTACACTCCCCGCTGCATTTTGCGCGGTACGTGCTTTGTGTGCCGTGACGTGACTCACACTCCGGCACCCCCCCCACCCCCGCCCCCCACCCCCGCCTCCCCCTCTCCGCCTCTCCCACCTGCAGTCCCCCGGCCCTGGCCTTGAGAGAATATCAACAGCTGGGCAACTGCGTTCTCCACGAAAGGCTTCAACCGAATGTGGGGAGATTCAAAAAAAAAAATCGAACAAAAAAAACAACGAAACACGGGAATCTTCCCGCATTAGCGCGGGCCGTCAATTTACAGTCTGAGGTGAATGGCGCGTTTGTGGTCTGAGAGCGAGGTGGGTATAACAAGTTTGGCTGGGCCACCATACTGCAGCAGTGCAGGTGGAGGAGAGATTTGGATTTCTGGGTTGTTGTGTTTTTTTTCCCTCTCTCTCTCTCTCTCTCTCTCTCCCTCTCCCCCCGTCCGTGCTGCTGAAAGATTGAGCCCTCAGCGGAAAACTCGCCGAGTCGAAGGTGGAAATGAGGAGATGAAGTTTGGTCACGACGTGCCGGACCGAGAGCCCCAAATCCGTCTGTGTTCCGGGGGAATGCGAAACTGTCCTCCCTCCAGCATGTGTGAGGGCGCATCCCGCTCGCTCTATCTCTGCACACTTGGCACGCTCTATCCGAATTAATTGCATCTCCGTGAGGGAGAGAGGGAGAGGGGGGGCGGGGGGGCGGGGGGGCGGCGGCGGGAGGGCGGTTTAGTCCTTCTGTCGGGCCGGTCTTGCTACGGGGGGGGAGTCATTTAAAATTCTGCCTCCCATGCGGCTCCCGGTTTTTACTTTAATGCCCCCCCCCCCCCCCTCCCCCCCCCCCCCCCCCCGCCGAGCTGCAAACTATATCTGTTTCCTATCCCTGCACAGTGCTGATCTCACCCCACCTTACCTATGCGAGTCCACCAATAAATAACGCTAGTTTATTGAGAGGCACCGAGGCCGTTGGTCGCGCAACGCGGGCTGCACTTTTTTTTTTTTTTTTTTTTTCTTGCCGGATCTGTCCTCGCCAGGCGCCCGCCGCCATGCCAAAGCGGGCCCACGCGCTTATGCGAGTCCACCAATAAATAACGCTTGTTTATTGAGAGGCACCGAGGCCGTTGGTCGCGCAACGCGGGCTGCACTTTCTTTTTTTTTTTTTTTTCTTGCCGGATCTGTCCTCGCCAGGCGCCCGCCGCCATGCCAAAGCGGGCCCACGCGCTTGTGTGCCAATTGACCTATGGCCGCGTTCGCTTTTTCCCTGGACGAAATGGCTCCAGCACCTGTTGTCAAGCAAAAGGGGATCTTTCTTTTTTTTGGGGGGGGGGCTGTTGTCATATTCAGACCTTAGGCTTTTATTGCGTTTGCGATGCGGTAATCGATGAATAAATCGCAAAAGCCGGATCCTAAGAAGTGACCAAGCTCCATCTCTGCCCGTCCGAACTGTCGACAACTTTGTGGTGTGTGTGTGTGTGTGTGCGCGCGCGCGCGCGCCCTGTGGATGGTAAGCTGCCGCAGTGTTTACCGGCCCTACCGAGAAGCTTCATAACAGGCGCGATAGGAAATGGCCTCAGTAAGATAACGCAGAGCTTTCTCTGTAGGGGTCTCTCTCTCCCCCTCGTACGCACACACACACACACACAGACACACACACACCGCACACACGCACGCACGCACGCACGCACATACACACAGACAAACACGCACACGTGTGGTGGGGGTTGAGTGGCGTGGGTTGTAGGACAGCCACGGCCCACAAGGTCAGAGTAGGGAGCGTATATGGTTGTTTTTCTCCATTTTTTTCTCTCTCTCTCTCTCTCTCTCTCTCTCTCTCTCTCAGTGGTGGAGCCGTGTGCTGCCTCCCCGGGTCTCTCATCTGGTCAATACCCCCACGCAGCTTCTGACGATCAATTGAGGGTCAATACCTCTCAGACGCCTGCCTCTTTGTGCTCTCACTGATTTAGCTTCCACCTACCCAGGCCTATCTTTTTTTCTGCTTTTTCTCCCCGCGCCCCCTTCCTGTTTTTTTTTTTTTATGAACCTAGCTCTCACTTAAATACACCAAACCTGCCGAAAAATCAGAGACGCGGTTATAAATCCGGTGGAGGAGGAGCGCATGTTTAACCCGTCATCAGGAGTCTGTTATCAGGCGTGGGCCGCAGAAATGTTTTTTTTTTTTTTTTTACCCGTTAAAAGAAAAAGGTCGTCTCACTACAGAGTCAAACTCAGAACGAAGCTGTTACAACGCAAGCACAACTCAACGCTGTAGTTATGTAAACGACTTCGGGGGGGTGACATGATGGTAACGAGGGGGCGTTCGGGGATCAGACTGCCCACGCGAAGAAGGTCCGACTCACCTGTAAATGGGGCGAGGTTAAGTCTAAGAAGTCCAGGCTCCGCTATAATGGAGCCTGGCGGCGGCTCCTTCAGGATAACTCAGTCATGCATGCTGTCAGCTGACCCATGAGCACACAAGTCCCAATCAGGCTGACAATAAGACGGTCTGTTCGTCGACCGCCCGGCTCACACGCCCTCCCGCGGCACATTCACAGTGTCGTCGCTGTTACTGCCGCCGCCGCCGGCGATGGTGATCGGTGGTTGGGAAGCGTCCGCGCACCGCCCGAACGATCTCTCATCGACGCAACGATGTTGGCGGGAACAAAACCAGAAAACAAAAAAAACATCCACTTCCTGGTACTATGACGCCAGGCAAATCCTTATTCGGTGTCGTCTTTAAAAGCTTGTCGCCCTTTTCCATGTATTTTTCCTGAAAGTCATATTTGAGGTGCAGCTGTGGAACTGACCTCCTACCGGTTTTGTGGTTATTTCGTTTTTGAACTCCTTTTTTTTACGTTAATGTTCCATCAGGCACCCTCGCGTTCGTTTCTTCTTTTTTTTTTCTCTACCGTGTCTATTTAATGCGACGTTTCAGACGACTCTCCCAGCTTGCGCGGGCCTGGCTGCGCGTACGCCAACACATTCACGCGATATTAATACTGAGATAATATCCAACGTTGGATGACACGGAGAACATATTCCGTGCTTACAGAAAAAAGTGCGTTTCCGCGCCCGCCTGTGAAGGCGCGCATTCGGTCACAATTATAGGGGCTTGTTCCCCGGCAACTGGCCAGAATCCACACCCGGTACACCCGTGTGCGGAAAGTTCATGGACGTTTCTATTTGTCTTCGTTCCTCATTGAAACATTTTGAAAGGAACACGATGCATTGGTAAGGCACGCCCGGCAAGAGAGAGAGAGGGGGAAAGGCAATGATCTTTCACCGCCGACTGACTGGCAAACGCAAGTTCCACACGGTGGGCCGTTCAAAAACGCCCCCAGTGCCGTTTGGCTCCGGCTAGAGAGACCTACGAGCCCCTCTGTTCAAAAGCGAAAGGAGCCATTCAGCGTCACAGTTTGTTCATTGACTCTCATTAGCGGGCGGGGCGTGTGACGAGAAAGCCCCATCCGGTCGCACCTTGGCTTGTCCTACCGTGGCCAATCGCGAGACCATCTCGCGGCTCGTTCCGACCGTACCGGCCGCGCGTCAATCACTCGAGGAGGCGGGTTTAAGCTCCGCTCCGCAGCGCTTGCCAGGGCCCGCGGACCAGGGGGATCGTTCCAAAGGGAGACCAACATGCATTCAACCTACGCTGGCGAAAAACCGACGGCGAACATTCGGTGGTGTGTGACGGATGTATGAAAAATAATACGAGAAAATGATCCTTGAAATCCAAGAAACTCTCTCTTGACGCAGAGAGTGGAATGTATATATATATACATATATATATATGAATATATATTCATATGTGAAAAGTATGAGAGTATTCATACTATTTCATTGAAGTTGTTGCACTTCACCTGTGGTAAGATTTTCTCTAATTCATTGCACATATCAACCACACGTTTTTGTTTTTTTGCTCAGCAGTAGTTTCCATTTTTGAATTTTAGCAAGTGGACGGGTTGACGCCATTTCTTTTTTTTTTCCTCTTTTGACACACATTCTCTCCTGGCCACTGCCGTAGTTTTGTCTGAGGAGTCCCAGCCAAGGCGCGCTCCATCCCGGGTTTTTGCGAGCGCCGTCACACCGACAGCATGTGGTCATACTTAACCTAATGAGGCGTGACCCAGGTGTTGTCATTTAGGCTGACAAACCCGACTCCAGGACTCCGCAGTCTTGGATTGACTAAGTCAAACTCAAACCGGGCTGTGACCAGGCACCAGGCCGTGAAAGGTAAATGTCCTACTTTCATTTGGCTTCATCTGAGCGTTGTCTGTGAAATCCACCCCTTTGGAAACGGGAGGTTTATCAGGTGGCTGAAAAGAAAACAAAAAAAAAAAAAGGCAATTGTGTGAAACCCTCTTTCCCGTCACGTACTCGAGCTGCCGGTGTACATACATTAAAATGACAGAATAAATCTCTTCCCCACTAAACAATAGGTCGGCCTTACGCATTTGGTTGAGTAATTCAGTGGTCCGTCTTCAATGAGTGTCCCAAGTTTATTCTTTCGAGACTGGCAAGTCGGTTAAAACACGTTCAAACCCTAGTCCATGTTGTCACTTTGGATCACAGCCATTATCGAATCATTTTTACACAGGAACTAGTCAAAACAGCAGATTTAGCACCTACCCGTGAAGGGCGCACACACACACACGCACACAGACACAGGTAGCAACAACCCACTTGTGAGCGCAACAAAACATCACTTTGCCTGCAAGTTGTCGCTAAAAATGAAGAAATGATGTAGAGATTATAATAGAATATGAAATACTGAAATCAGTCTCATGAATGGGCCAAGGCCTGCAATGGTTCCATTCGACTCTGACACTTTTGTCCTCCTTGTGTTATTCTAGTTCCCCTTTCTTCCTCGTGAACGGCCAACAGGGACTGACCCGTAACGTCAGAAAATTCTTTATTGTCCCACAGCTGGGAAATCCTTCATTATAACATTGGGCCACCCTTACTTGTCTCCACCTCTCCACTCTCCCTTTTCGCCACAGAAGCAGGGTGCAAAAATGCAGGGGGGGAAAGTCGCTTGCTAGACGTGCGTCACTTTGCACCCATTCGTTTTGGCATTTATTTTTTAAAGCCGGGGCTCGTCTAGACGTTAGAGGGGCATGCATTTTTTTTTAATTGCCAAAGTTGTTGTTAAATAGTGTTGTTCTGGAAAACTGGATAATACGTGCTCGATTACCGTGTTGGCACAGGATGGCGTTCGAGCATGGCCACTGCAAACAAGTGTGTGGAGCCTCGCCGATTCAAATTCAGATTTTTAATGTCGCAGATCACCAGGCGAGAGAAAAAGGAAAAGAAGCGAACCAAGAATAAATAATGGGAATAAACACCCGTGATAAAGCGGGAATGAATAGATTGGTGAATATCAAGCAGAGGGAAAAAATATATATTATGATGATTATTGTTATAGTTGGAGTTATTGGCTATCTGTCGTGGATCTTTTGCGGTTAAAGGACAGGTTTTTCCCGCGTGCGAACGAAAAAACGATGTTTGGCGCCCTGTGAATCTTCAGAGGCAGAAAGCTAACGTCGCCTCGCCCCCCCCCCCCCAAAGTGACGGATGATGGCAAGGGCCCCTGTGGAGCACCAATGACATTATGGTAATTGTCATTACTGGGCGCGGAGTGCGTGCGTGACTGGCGCCATTAGAGAAAGTGCAATTACAGTAGGCTTTGGTGACCTTGCTGACTCGCGGAGGTCAGGGCTTCTCATTAGAGTGAGGTGGAAGGCAGCCCAGTGTCTCCACTGTGCCAATCAATAGGAGCGTGGGGTGGTCGGCGCTAATCATAGCTTTGACGCAGCCTCACGCTCTGCCACCCCCACCCCCCCCCCCCCCCCCCCCCCCCCCCCCCCCCCCCCCCCCCCCCCCCCCCCCCCCCCCCCCTCCTCCTCCCATCACCACACAGCCCCACCGCCCTTCCTTTGTTCCATTTAGCTCCCTTATTACCGGAGCGCAAGCCCCTCTTTCCACGTACCTTTTTTTTCTTTTTTTTCTCGGATGAAAGTGTGCCCCGAATGGGAGAGGACCTCGGTATTGATTCGTGTGTATTTATACAATTCCTCCACAACGGTTACCAGCATGTTTCTCCCTCTCGTCCCGGAGCGTTGGAATATATCTGACCTACTGATCCCGGTGCACCACGCCCCTCGAATTACGGCTCATTGATCGTTTTCATAAGACTGAATATATTATGGAATTTAATAAACTCCCTTTATTTTCCTCTGCTTGACGTGCGGGACACGTGATGTAACGACAATGGGGGAAGAAAAAAAATCGCATGTCTTTCTCATCACGTCAGCGTTCGTAACCCCGAGTTTGCGGAGAAGGGACTCGAGTAGGTGTAGACGTTCTAAATAGACCATTGATTTGACTTCACTGTTAAAGAGAGTGGGGGGGGGGGGGGGGGGGGGGGGGGGGGGGGGAAGAATGAATATGTTTGAGGAGTGTGAGACCATTCTGCTGCCGTATTTACCTTCTGTCATTTCCATATGGCTGGAGGGCATGAAAAATGGCAAACACAAAAAAAAGCGCTACAAAACGAGCCGCCGTGACATTACCTGGTTTGAATGTGGTGGTGTAATTTTGGGTTGACACGAGAACTCTTATCCAGCGGTTTTCCCATTTTTGGATGAGATGAATGTCTTGCTATGCCGTGCAGCGGATGCCTCGGCGCCGCGTGTCGCAGTGTGTTTCCGTCCACGTTGGTGCGTGGTGCGCACCGTGGCTCGGGGGTAGGGGGGGGAGCTGGAGCAGTCAGGCAGACAGGCCGTGATTCAGTTGCCTGCAGAGATGCAGGGAGAGGGAGGGCCGGGCCGGAAGACGACCGATTTGCCACAGTTCCTCAGCGTTTGCACGGCGGTTCATTGGTTCAGTCATCGGACCCGCCTATTAAATCAAAGTCCCCTCGGAAAAAGATTGCCAATTATGTCCCCATGCCCCCAGCTTTATTCTTTTTGTCCCCTCCCGGCCTTTGTCGTTCTTTGCTCCCTTTTATCTGGCGTCCACTTTTTTCCTCTCCTGCTCCGTCGGACATATTTTCTCCCGGGTTTTTTCTAAGTCAAATGGGGGAAAAAAAAAAACTCTGTGTCGCACGTCGTGGTCTTCTTCCCTGGCGCCCGGGCCCCCTCTGAAGAATGGGAACGGTTTCAGTTTAGCGGTGGAAACTATAATTGTGGCTGAGGTGTAAAACAAGCATCCCTTGGCTATGGATGCTTTTAGAGCCTGGTCGGCTAAGATCAAGCTTGTGTCATTTTGATGAGAAGAACGAGATCAGTGGGGACGGGGGACGGGGGACGGGGACGGGGGCCGGTGGCTCCAGGGACGGCAGTGTTGGTCTGCCGATACGCCACATTGATCCAGACTGAAATCACTGAACTACTGAGCGGAATGTGGCGCAGGCATTCGCGGTCCCATAGGGTCTCTCCTACCGACTTTATAGTGTGTCTTTTTTTTTAGATATAAAATGACAACAAGGTATGGCTGGAAATACTACTCTGGGACAGTATCTCCGGGTGACAAAAATAACCAGAGCCGAGCGGTCAACGGTGAAGGTGAGGAGATGGGCTCGAGAAGTGATGACACGAAAAAGTCACAAAAGAAGTGGCGGCGGGACGTAATGTGGTGAGGGAGGCGTTCATTTTTGCCACCGGTGAGATGGGAGAGCCAATCGAGACCCCAGTTTGTGATCGTACGGCATTAATTGCATCGCGACGATCGTTATGTGAGGGGGCT
This sequence comes from Colistium nudipinnis, assembly GCA_016785305.1. Classification (NCBI taxonomy): domain Eukaryota; kingdom Metazoa; phylum Chordata; class Actinopteri; order Pleuronectiformes; family Rhombosoleidae; genus Colistium; species Colistium nudipinnis. The sequence goes on from JAFBJU010001275.1 coordinate 142,055, forward strand.
CTTTTCCATCCGTGCCGATGGCGCTAATGACCACCCGTAGACGCGCATCCCACGTTCTGATTAACACGGACCTCTCCGCGCGGTGCATTGTGGATGTCTGCGCGCCCGCCCCCCGTCCACTGGCTGCCTGTGGTCGCTTGCTAATGGATTGCGAGCCCCGGTGCAGGCGCGGAGCGCCGCTGAGGGAGCCGCGCCCCCATACCTCCAGGCGATGCTCCAGCCCTGCGTGCCGTTCGCACGCCACGCTCTGCTTCCCTCTCGTACGCGGCCCCCTTCCGTCTCTGATCAGCCCCGACTCTTCTCCCCTGCCTCCCGAATGACCTTCTCTCTGCAGCCCAAACAGCAGCGTCACTGCTATCTTTGAGCGTCGGCGGAACATGTCGCCCCTTTCCCCGCGATTCAGCACGCAGCCCTTCTAATGGTTCACGCTAAAGCGTCGCTTTTTTTTTTTCATAAACCCTTCTCCGAATCTTTTAATTCGCATGCCTCGTAGCCCCCCCTTTTGCTGAAATCCAAATTAAGTCACGTTGGGATAAACATAACGGGGTAAAAGTGTCATCTAAATAGAAAATGTTCGACAGGGGGATATTTATGACCCAAGGCAGTGGCAAACCAAGGCAAACCAGATTTCCTATCGAGACCGTTTGGCTATTTCAGCGTGTCTCGCCTGACCAACGAAACTCAGGCTGGAAAATAACGGTAACTGTGGTTGAAAGCCATTCGCAACATTTAAAAGCACTTGATAAAGTCCGAGACGGACAAATCAGACTTTCGTCTGTGCTGCACGGGGGGGGGGGGAGCTCGGAAAGCCAAAAATATCATAGAGCAGGGGCTCAGGGGAATATATAGAGGCAACGCCACCAAGCCAAAAGTCTGCTCAACAAGGCAATCAGAGCGGAGAGTCGGGTTGCGAACAATGACGCACGCTACGGGACAAGACTCGACAGTCCTCCCTCACCTCACTCGTCAGCAACACCCACACCCCCCTTATTGTCTTACGCTTGAATAAATCCTGTCCAACACCCACCCGGCCCCGGACAGAATGCAGCACTCCTTTGTTTTCCTCCGCAGCCATGGCATTACTATTATCAGTGGAAATAATCCCATCGTATGTAGTCTGGTTATCTAATGAGAGTTTCTTTCATTAAAGTTCAATAATGTCTGGATGTAGAGATTCACCTACTGAAAAGGCGTTCTATTTCGACTGATTCCTCCTCTCGGCGGTCCAGTCTGCTGGTGGCCAGTCCTCGCCTGTCCGCCAAGTCTCCTGCCAGTCGCGAGCGCGCGTGGATGAGTCACAGGTTATCACGCAGGACAAGGGCTAAATCGAACCGCTTCAGAACCAAGGTTTGGAGGAGAGAGAGACGCGTACGTAGGAAAAATCACTTCCCCCCCCACGTATGGACTGTTGGTTTGCTCGATGGTTATCAAATGTGACTCCATTTGCTCTCAGACACGCACCGAAGTCGGAATATTTTCAGGTAGGCACTATCAGATCGCAAGTCTTTGCAAGAGTTGACATTTTCTGGATCTTTGACATCTCGCCGCTGAGATCAATCCCACACTGTCGTAACACAGCGGGAGAACCCACCCAACGTAACCAACCAAATCCCAAAACGTCACCTCAGTTTAGGTCATAGGTCAACGTATAGGCCACGTCCTGCCTCCTGCATGCTCCGCCCCTGTGCGAGGCAAACTAAGGAATTCGCAATCCATAATGCAGTTATTTACTCATGAGCGTCCAACGTGGTTTTACATTAGGCACATCGGTGAGCTACGGGTGAGTATGAGACGTGTTGAACCGCGGTTCCAGCGGCTCTGTCTACTCTGGGAGAGGGAATCGTTGGAATGGTGAATATTTGAAAGACATTTGCGGTGGGACGTGTAAACCTCCGAAGCGGACAACAGCTGCTTTCGTGACGTTGCGAAGACGTCCAGTCTTGAATGTGAAGTGATTTGGGGTTTTTTGACCCAATGCTCTTCCTGGAAAGCAGTAACCAAACATATGTTATTAGTCCACATATTCTTGAACACAGGGAGCGCAGGGGCTAAGAGTGTGTGTGTGGGGGGGGGCACTTTAACCGCCACCTTACCTCCATAATCATAACCTTATTTTTTTATTTTTTATGGTTTTCACCGTTTGCAGCATCCCATCTTACGCTGTCAACGGAGGACGAGTAGGCAGGAGAAATGGGCCCCGTCCGAGCTGGGGTCGGCCATTCGGTGTGTCGAGACAGATGCTTGTTTACTGGCCTCATTATGTCAGCAGCTGTCCCGAGCAGGTCACACCGTGGTCCTCTGTCCACCTACCGAGGCCCATAAGTCCAGCACCCTGACGCCGGGCACACTGTAACGCCTTTCAAGTGGAAGAAAAGCTCGAGAGGGGCCCCACATTGAAATTGCTGTCACATGGCCTATATGCGCCTCCGCTCACAACTGGAGCGCGCCAAATAACGGCCCGATGTATTCAACATAGTCGGGGGTTTTTTTTGTTGTTTTTTTGTACAATTGGTACGTATATAATCAAATTCCACAATAGTCGTTTCTCCGCCAAATGGGCGCTTTGTTGCGTCCCACGTGCATATATGTCGTTTTTCTCCCCCTGCAGTCCCCACATCCGTAATCCCCTTTCATTGAAATCCGTGTCACCTGCCGCCTGTGCAGTCCAGCGCCCCGAAGCGTTAGACGGCTGGCATACTGACGGGCACTGCAGCGAGAGGAGGGAGAGGGAGGCGGGCAGGCATGGCCACAATATCCCGCGGTCGGGGGGGGCCGCCATGCTAGGCGTTTACATTTTAAACCAATTAGTGCTTCACTTGGTGCGTGAATCTAATGGGGAGGCTGCGGGCGACTCGGCAGCGGGGTCCGCGGCACCGATATTTGAGCCCGGGATGAGAAGTGTAATTTCCACTGACAGTTTGCGCCAAATTTCGCTGCGAGCCTGACATCCCCTCCCCCCCCACCCCCATCCCCCGTTGTTATGGCAGCACACTGTCACCGAGACTGCCTCCGCCGTTGGTCAGGATGATGGTGTCGTGGCGGGCACCCTTGGCTGGCTGCAACGTTTGCTGCGAGCGCATTAGCATCGCTTCCTCCCCTCGAAGCGCACAGCAACACGAGACGGTGTTTGGGGCCGGGGCGGGGGGGGGCCTGAAGATTGAGATGGAGAGGGCGAGGTAGTCCACGCCACTGGGGAGGTGGAGGGAGGAGAACGAGCGAGCGGGAGGGAAGGAACGCCGTAGGGAGGGAGGGAGGAAAAAGAAAAGGGAGGACCGAGCAGAAGGAGTGCGAGGCAATTTTGCAAAACCTGTGACACATTAATTATTAACAAACTTGGGCTAAATGCATAAACTCTCCCTCCTTGTTCATTCTCTGCTCTCTCCGCTCTTCACGCTCACCTCCGGCGGGAAACAGTCACATGCTCTCACACGCACTAGCGCGGGCGCGCGCGCACGCACGCACCCGCGCGCGCGCACAGTCCGACCAGGCCGAGGTGGCATGTGATACTCGTAGCATGAAGTGGAGCATGTCGAAGGGGGGGAAGGCGTCGGGCACGAGGCCTGCGAAGAGCCAGAAAAACAGAAAAAAAATAGAAGCCGGGCAGCTTTTTGGGGAAAAAAACAAAAACAGAAAACGCCAGAGAATAGAGCCGCAAAGTTCAGATTAAGACAAAGATATAAACAGCAGGACAGTCAGTGAGACTTTGGGGAAGGGTAGGGCAGGAAGTGCTTGTGTTGCAGTAATTGGGGGGAGTTGTGTATGTGTTTCTTTTTTTTTTTTAAGCTAATAAGGCTACTTACTCTAGTCACGAAAGAAATATACACAGCAGGGCCACGTAGCCGGAATATTTGACGTAGACAAATTGGGGTATAGGGTTAAAATGTTAATACACGAACAAAAATAAATAAATAAGCGAGGTCAAAAAACGGCAGCCGTGCTCGGAGAACAACATATCTCTCATCCAGCTTTGTCGACTGCTAATCATTAATAAGTGGTCGTTCCATTTGGCATTCGGTTTCCTCTAATCAATCGGCTCGAATGTCGCAACGGCCTAGCGTGAATGTGCCTCCGTGTGTGTGTGTGTGTGTGTGTGTGTGTGTGTGTGTGTGTGTCGAGGCAGGCGCTGCTTGAGCGGTCACTCTACCCCTCAGGCGGTGATGTGTGTTTGGAAGGGAATGGATCCTCCCCCAGGAGTGGTGGGAGGAGATGTGTGTGAACGTCCCCACAATTCTTGCTGCAGTCTTTTCCTCTCTCAGGAGTCTTGTATCTACGAGGGTACGTGTGCACAAACACGGCGCGCAAAATAGAAAAAGTGTGTGGGAGAGAGAGAGAGAGAGAGAGGAAAGATGATTTTGGAAAAATGATGTATCGGTCAGTCAGATGTCAGGTGGCAATGATGTATTTTTTTTAATTTGCGGGATTTATATTTTTTTACAATTTTTTTTTTAAATATACCTAATAATATTCCGTGGGCTTTTATAAACGCGCCCAACCCCGGCAGCCGCCCTACCCAAGATGCAATATGACCGCCGACAGTGGCCGCAGATTCGGTCTTAAAGGGAGCGGCCGACGTAGCCTCAAGCCATTAAAGCCCGTGGCGAAGACGGGGAGTGGGCTACAGAGGCCTGGTGAGCTCACCTCTCTCTAACACCAGGCATAAAAGGCATTGCCCACTTTTGGTTTCACAGACGTCCGGAGCACTGCCCAAACCCTGTAAACAAACTTTGATCTGCAAGATCGACGGGAGTTTTGGCAATTCAAATATTTCGAAAAAAATATATATATGTCTATGTCGAAAAATCCCTGGCCCCAAGTGTCTAGCTTCCCCTCCCCCCGCAGTTTGCTAATTGTCCAACATGCTTGACATTAACGCACGATGGATGGACATAAAGCTCACATGAAGGACAAATGAACATGTGAACGTCGCGCCGAATGTAAGTCCGTCTGTGTTTGACAAATACCTGAGAGAATCCAAATTGCCGTTCAACGTCTCCCACCCGATATTATTCCCCGAGAATATACGGGCTTCTTCAGCATCACAAAAACAACCATCGGGGGGGGGGTTCCTTTTTTTTTTGGCTTTCGTTTTTTTGGTTTCACTTAGTATTTCTCCGGCATTGATTCGCTTTAGTTCGCCGACGCGTTGTTCTTTTGTGCGCGCTCTCCTGACGGCTATATTTCATTCTGTCTCAAGGCAGAACAACAAACAAATGCACCTGCTTCCATAAATACCACGCGCCTACAAATGGCCGTGGCGTGCACCTTTCCACCAACAATGGGCAACTTTACATCACAATGGGCACCCATAAGTTAAACTGGCCCCCTCCTTACAACCCTTGATGCTTGCAGCAGGGTGCGTGGCACTCCTGTGGTATCAACGGGGACACATTTCTTCTTTGTTTCTGATTCAGATTCGCATAACAAGTGTTGTGGGGTGCTGAATTACTCCTGGGCTCCGCGGCGCGCGGCGCATCGTCGGATAGTTGGTTCGAGTCCGCTCCCACTCGTCAATTATACCCGGTCCTTCTCGTCCGAGTGGGTCAAGCATCTCTGGGATCTTCTAATATCCCCCAGCACTTTTACAGGAGGTTTCACGTTCATAATTGTGCTTGTTTGACCTATGAAGCCAGCGCTCGAATTTGACATGCAGAACTAAACACGCTGGCGTAATGTATTTGTAACATAAAGTGTAAATATATCAGAAAATGTCCCATTTCACAAACTAACTTTTACAATGTAAAACCTACTGAATGAACTTTAGTTTTCAATTTTACGTTTTTCCTCGTATGTCACTGACTGGGTTGGTTTTTCTCAGCGAAGAAGAGTTTTCAGTCCTACACTTGTTGGCCGTACAACTGCACCGCACCGGGCAATTCTGCCAATGGTCGCAGTAATGCCGCGTGCACTTTTATGCATGAGAAACATTCAGACTGGGGGGCGCTGGCCCAGCTGCTCGGGCACTTCGCATGACCTTAGAGCTTCGCATGCTTTCAGGTGTCACTGCTCCAGCTAAATGGATTCGGAGATGGGGCATTCTGGGTGGGCGGTGGTCACCTACGGGACCGTGTTAACTAAAAAACAGAATCTGAGGCGATGCCTGTTAATTTCAGTGCAATGAAACACGATCCGCTCTAATAGCGACCTTGAATTTTCACACAATTCCGTCAACGTCGTCTGTCAAAATGGGTTACTAGACTTGAATTGTATAATATTTACGTTATGTCCTTTGGAGCCGATGGTGTCATGCTGAACTGCCTGCCGCAGATCATCAGATTAGTGTTTTTTTCCAAAGACAATAATCTGTGTTTTTCTTTTTCGCAAAAATAAAGTGAAATGAGAGGATTGATCCCAATCACATGTTTCTATGGTAAAAAAAAGAAAAGAAAGAGAGTTCATCGGAGGACATCAGCTGAGTACGCAGGCGATAATGCGTCCTGAGGGTACGTTTGCGTTCACACATGTACAAGAATGTTGCCAAAGGCGTCCCAGGCTGCCTCAGAACGGGATTTCAGTGATCAGACCAGATGAGGCGTTCAGGACACGTTGGGATACTTACACACTGTACCGAGAGCTGTTGATCAGATCTCTCTCTGGACGGGTGTTATTGCCTGAACCAGATCGGAGAAGCACGTGAGGGAAAAAAAATGTTGCAACATGTCGCTCTAAGGAATTGGAGGACGCAACAATAAGTATTCAGTTGTAGCGCAGGAGGCAAGGTGAACTTTGCCGTGGGCGTGCCAAGCGAGGCGCCGTTTTGCGTCGATGCCATCGTGCTCCGAGGACAAACAACTGGCGACAGGGGCATGGAGTGAGAAGGCCGCGAACGTAAGCCTTCTTTCATTTTTTCTAAGCTCTTAGGAAAAAAACAAAACAAAGTGTTCCTTTCCGTTTTGCATACTTGCCTTTCACCCTTTCTTAGTTTGAGACCACTCTGAGGTCCTTATTAGACCCTCCTTCTGTAGCTCGTCACACGCCGATGACCACAACAGACACATTGTTGGTGGACTGTGTCACCCTGCCTGTCCGTGGGCTCTGCTTCTGTGGTACTGGTCCCAGCAGGCACCATCTCTAAGGACGTCTCCCTCCCTGTCAGTCCCTGTGTCTGAAGAGCGGGAGGGGGTGTGTGTGTGTGTGTGTGTGTGGGGGGGGGGCAAGCAGTTTCCGGTCACTTTGTGCGTCAGCTGTAGCTGCTGCTCTGTCGCTAGAGTTGTTTGGTTACAATTATGTAGTCGTACGCAGCGGTGCGCTCACACTGACCCAGGAGGCGCATTGCAAAGATGTCGTGCGGCCTGCGAGGATGCTCTCGCTGGCCCTGGCAACCCGGCTCACCATGGCAACCCCTTCCCGCCGCGCAGGCCCCCGCAGCTGCGCTAGTCCTCCGCACACAGCATGCAAACCAGGCCTCTGATAGCCCATGCGTACCCCGGCTAAAGAGTACATATTTACCCACAAAGACCTGTCCGCCGTTGGCACGTACAAACCTACGCAACCGCAGAAGTGTACGCCTTTCGGTCGGTCAAAAAGAGACTCCGTGCACATCGGCGCTAGCTCGGTAGCTTGTCATTGTTATTTTGGTGGAATCATTTCTGAAATATATATAT
>JAFBJU010001275.1:149795-170220 GCA_016785305.1 Colistium nudipinnis
CACAAGTTGTAAAGCAAGAAACTTGCTCGAGCCTCCGCGGCCTCCGCCGATCAGACCGGAGGGGCCACCCGCTGCTCTCCGGCCGGAAAAATCATTAAAATATGTCTACTCTTCCAGACTTTTTTTGATTTTTTTTTTTTTAGGGGAGGACGGAATTTATGAACCCCCCCCCAGAGGGGAAACTGGTTCGCCCATCACGGACATCGACATGGACGGGGGCATATACACAAAATCAATGACACCAGGCAGTGTCATTGGAAGGAGGCACATCGTTCCTCATAGTACAGTGGAGGGTCAGTGAAAGCAGGTGTTCCTTCCAGCACAGCGCCGGCACCCTAAAGCCGTGGTCACGTTTAGCACTTCCAATCTACCCAATAATCTATGTCCTGTAGCTATGGATTGGTTCGTAAATGAGTTTGTCTTTAGTCATACTGCGATAACTGTATTGCATTGTCTATACTTTTTTTGGTTCTTACAGGAATGGTAGTGCCAAAGGTGAGCGTCGGTCGCGGTCAACTCCATCTGTGTTTCATCTTCGCCGTCATCTTCATCGGTGGCCTCACCAAAGAGTGCTGACCACGGCATCACAGAGAGGTCGGCGCGATATGTTTGTTCAATACTTTGGTAGGGAAATGGTTCCCCGCCCCTGCCATTTAGGCTACGGGACATCTTTCTAAAGGTTGCGACTTCACAGACGGTTAAGTACAAAAATATCTCCTTGAAATTACTATTCCACCCCCACCTGATTTTAACACATGGTTGGACTGCCTGGCAAAAACGAATGACGCGACAAGGATTCTTTGGCCTTGGCACGTTTATTTGTCGTCTTTAATCCAAGCCTAGTTTTAAACAAAACTCAAATTTAACCGTTAAATATCGGCCATCTTTTGTCAAAAGTAACTTTAAATATTTGTGAAAGGATACATACAATTGGTATTCCAATTGGTGGAATCTGGTAGAATCCACTTGCATTTGAATATAAATTCAGCTGATGTGGGGGGAAACATTGTCACGTCGAAACTCAGCCGATATTCAAATGATATGAAAGGGCTAACTATGGGCAATCCAGATAAAGTTTTACACTTTTTAATTAATCAGAGTGAGCTGGCTGCATTTTTTTTTTTTTAATTTTACTCCACGCAGCATTTGGTTCTTAAAACACAGTATCATGAAACCATGAAGAATTTTCCTCCTTCATTCTTAGTTTTAAGTGCTAGTGGGGATCAGATTCAGTTTAGTTATTTAGTTCATGGCAAACTGGGCACTGGATAATTGTATGACCATGTTACTATAATTCAAGTGACTAAATGTTGTAAGGTTTAAGAATGAAACAGCGTTAGCCTTTGAGCAGTAGCGTTCGATGCGCTTTTCAAAATTCGAAAATATTTATATTTCCATACAAGTTCACGGCTGATTTGTACAAGTATGCGTTAGTTTGTCGCTCAATTTTGTTGGACATATTTAATTATATTTCAGGTCATCTATATAGGTTGGAGAACATCCCACTCCCAATTCCCGAGCCCTGACCCCAGCCTTAACCCAAAACGAGAGAAACGCATCTTACAATAATATAATATTACAATCCCCCCCGAGTGGTTGGCCTCAGAGTATATACGGTATAGACTGCTACGTGTGTCTGTGTGTGTGTGCACCGTACGTAAATACAGAGCACGTACGTGACCAACTGCCAAGGTCCTCCTGAAGTAAATCAGACTCTCTTTCACACACACACACACACACACACACAGGCATACACCTACACACACACACGCACGCACGCACGCACGCACGCACGCACGCACGCACGCACGCACGCACGCACGCACACACTGAGCCCCTGGTTTGTCCCCCTGCCCACTTCCTTTGCAGCCTATGGTGTTTCCGCTGGGGTGAGACAGTGCCAGCTCCCTCCCTCTGCTTCCCAGTGGGGTCCTGCCTCCCGGCATCTGTCGGGGCAGCTGTCTCTCCTCTCCACTCTGCACTGCACCACGCTACACACTGCCAGGCCTCCGCACCGGATCCCGAGCTCCTCGCACACTCGCACTGATACGTGGCAAGGCGCAGCGCACCGCGTCGTCATAGTTTCAGCGGGCAAGGTCGGACGGCATTCTCAAATCAAAAGAAGCAAGGATCGCTATCAATCGATGATGAGTCGCACCCAAAGTGAAGACGCCGTATTACCCAAGGCTGCATTCAAACGCTTGACAAATCAAGGGCCAATTGAATCATGATATTGATCTTGATCTTAAATCCATGCATATCTGGTGTTAAAAATCGAAACGGGCCCTCCCAGTGACAAGTACTCATGCCTCTATAACCGACGCCTTCATATACCATATTGGACTACATTTTTGTTTGTTGTGAAGACAAAAGGCCCGACAAGCTCAATAGATAAATAGAGAAAAATGTTCATATGAAAACATGTTGGTGCCTCAGACTCTAGTTAGAGTAAGCCAAACCAGCAGAAGCGCCGGTTCTCTCTGCGGAGACTTAGGCGCCGTCTGCCCTCATATTATTCAATTTCATTTGTTATTCATATGAATAGTCTTGGAGAGAGACTGGAGACCTAAAATACAAGCAGGGGAGAAGGGGAGGAAAGAAAAAAAAACAAAAAAAAAACAAAGCTGGCGTGTAGAGATGAAAGACGGAGGGGTAGCTCCGGTCCAGGTGTGCTCGAAGCTTCAGGAAGTAAACACACGGGGCAGCGAGCTACACAGGTGCTGAAAAATTATCCTTCTTACTAGCGAGGCCAAGCAAAGCAGAGAGGAATGTGTGTGTGTGTGTGTGTGTGTGTGTGTTATGGAAATAGGATTGGGTTTGGGGGTGTGTGGGATAGCTTATAGTGAAAGAGGGAGATTAATACGGACATTGAGGAGGACAGTGGATGAGAGAAAGTTGCTCCGGACTATATATGCATATATATATTCTATTATTTTACTGTGAGGCTGCAAAAAGCCCAGCATCAACAGCCCCCTCCCATCTTTCCCCGGAAAAACACACAAAAAAAAAGGCCGCCCCCGCTGCCATCCAACGGGCACGCGGCGCACTCTCACAGGTCGCATGTGCTCGCACGCTTACGCTCACACGCACTGAAACACAAAACATGTGTGCACATACAGACACGCCTCAGCCCCCCCCCCCCCCCCCCCCCCCCCACCCCCCTCCCCTCGCCTCTCCTCCCCCCCCCCCCCCCCCCCCCCCCCCCCCCACATTTTCTCGATTTGGCTTTCGACGTAAACCCGGCGTGCAGCCAGGAGAATTCACGATGTCGTCCCTGTTAATCCGTCTTCAACATGAAAGTGCTCCGATTGGCAGGATTTTAATTAAGCGGGGGGCTTACGCTCACACACACTGAAACACAAAACATGTGTGCACATACAGACACGCCTCAGAGCTCCATCCCCCCCCCCCCCCCCCCCCCCCCCCGCACCCGCCCCCTCCCCTCGGGGAAAGTGGTCCATCCAACACAGATGTAGCCCTGATTAATTGGGCGCAACACGGGGGAAGTGGGTCTGGAAACTACCTGGCAATTTCCTGCAGCCTACCCCTCTTCCACTACCGTCTTTGCACCTAAACGGCCCCCTCCTCCTCCTCCTCCTCCTCCTCCTCCTCCTCCTCCTCTTCCTCCCCCACCGCACATTTTGGACCACGTAAGTCAGCAGGTGGGCTGCTGGGAGGAGTGTCGGCCGCGTGGCGTTGATATTCCGCCGGCGTCCAGCTCGCCGGGCGCCCTACATTGCAGGCACTCCCTCTGGCAATGGTTGCCTTGGCTCTGGGCTGAGTGCTGGAAACGCTGAGAGCCTGACAGACTCCACGGGCGCACATGCAGGTACACACACACACACACACACACACACACACACACACACACACGTGCATACCGAGAATGGTCCGCTCCCTACTGCCCAGCAGAGCACATCATAGAAAGAGAGAAAAAGGGAGTGATGAAGGGAGAGAGGTAGTAGGTAAAGAGATGGATGGACATACTGTACCTCGCCCAGCAGAGCGCGGGAAGGTTTTTAATGAAAGCACAGGGGGGAGGGGGGGGGGCGGCAGCTGGTGGCATGTGTTTGAGCCGGGAGGATAAGACCCCTTTGCGCGGAGTCCGCCAGCCCTCCCGCCCCGCTCTCTCCCTTTCTCCGTCCCCTAACGCCGCCTTCATCCCACCATCCATCCCCCCCACCCCCCCATAAAGAATGAGGTCCTTTGTCCGTTCCACGACTGCCCCGTCCTGGAGTTGGGCCCGCGCCGCAGGGGCCTGCTGGTCAGCCAGCGCCAGAACCGGAGCAGAACCGAGTTGAGCTCCTCGCAGCGCTGGCTACAGGCTGCCTCCACACACCGACACAAAGTCCCCTAACCACCCCGCGCTGGGAGAGGAGGAAGGAAAAATGAGCAAGACAGAGAAAGACATAAACAGACCGGTCGAACAATACCCGATGCGAGCGACGGACGGAAGAACAAGGACAACACGGGAGACACATGATGTCTTCTTTTGAATGTAGGAAAATTGCTCCAGCGAACGTTACATCATACTTAGCCATACCTGTGATGGATTCATTGGGAAGACCTTCAACTGGAACGAGCATGGTGGTGGTTTGTCCCAACCCTCCCATACAGGCCTACCCGATGCCGATTGTCATGGTAACATGTAAAAACATGGGGTGAAACATTTGGTTAAAATGTGGTTTGGGTTGACCTTCGCTGACGTGGTTACGACACGCAAAGTGCAGTTAGGGTTGCTTTATGGTTAAAAAGCCACCGAGAAAGCCAAGGTTATAGTGGTGTCATTACTTATGCCTTAAACCTCCTTTAGTCATATAGAAATATGTGTATCCTATAAGTGCATGCCAAAAAAACAATTAGAATCCAATTCCCATGCATTTTAGCAGAAATTGTACAAGGGGGGGGGGGGGAAATTGGTCTGACTTGGCCTGGAGTGGAAGAAGAAATAACTAAATAATAGCCAAGGGGAAGAAAAAAAAGAAACCCTTGGGTTCTGGGTGTTGAACCAAATAAAACGAGGCGAACGTCGGAGGATCAACCCAGCGCCGCCAGCCGCATCTGTATCAGCAGGTCCTCCGTGTTCCGCGGGAGTAAATATGAAGGGGGGCGCCGCTTATCGGGCGGGCTCGTTGCACAAAAGTCAAAAGTATTTGAGTCCATGGGTCTGCATCCCCTCGTGCCCCCCCCCCCCCCCCCCCCCCCCCGCGAAGGGCCCCCCCCCCCTCCCCCCCCAACCCCGCACGGAAAAGGCCTTCTCACTCTTGCCGCACGAACCACATTTCCTAGTGATTCCTTATGGCGCACACGGAAAGTTTCGCCACCAATGCCACTGCGCGTCCCCCTGCTTTGTCCTGACCGCCGCCGCCACTAGTTCCTGATTGGATTACGCAGGAATATTTGCTATCCGCCGATTCCGGGGAATCTGCTTTGCCTGTGTGTGTTTTCGAAAACAAGTTTCACTGCCGAGTTGCCTGAGCGCATTTCTGTCGTTGCCGCGCTGACCGCGAGTGCTTATGCAAACGGCTGGAGTCCTCTCGTATCGATTTCAATCGCCGTGCCGCGGCCGCTTCTGGTGCTAACGTATCAGTTCCCGCGCACCGAACGGGGATTATTACCATGAACAAACATCTCCTGTGTGCCCACCACCAGCTGTTCAGAGGCGCCGCGACTCGACAATCGCTCGGAGCTTCCCCGCGCCTGCTGGTATTACGCTGAAGTAACGAGCGCGAGAACAATCCCTCTATTGTTGGCGATCTCGACATCATTTTGTTTTTAAAGACGTTTTTTTTTGGGGGGGGGGTTTCTCGACTCCATCGCTCCCTTCCACCAATGGATAAAAGTCGGGATTATTTTAGAGTGAAAGAAAAAAAAAACTCCTCCGCGGCGAGGTCAGTGCGGGGTCGCCTGCAAAAACGGCAGCCTGGAGCAGGTGCTTTGTGAGTCAATGGAAGGGCCATGAACTTCGCGGCACAGGCTGGAGGTCTTGTTTCAATTTCCTATTTGTAGAAATGCAATTTAGTTCCCGTGAACCTGGCTGGGAGTACATATCATTAGAGCAAAATACTTCCTGTTTGTCGCGTCGCTCTCCCGGACACCGTACCGTTTTAACGGCATTTTAACGTGTGCGCGCGCGCGCGTGTGTGTGTGTGTGTGTGTTAGTGGCTTTCACCTGTTCCAGCAGCACACCTGTGATCCATCATCTCGTTACCCCCCTCAACACATAAGCTGGGCTTTCCCCTGCTCGTGGCCGCATTGCTTTTGCCCTCCGTGTGGTGTGCTGCCAGCCCTCGGTCCCCCATGTTTGTCATTTGGTGGATGTCCGTACACCTTTTCGCTGAAAACCCCAAACATGGTGTCCGTTAAAGTTTAAAAGGGTGGAATTTCCCATGAAATACAGACATCAAATTGCCGACCCCCGAAGATGGTAGATGGGGGGGGGGGAAAAAGAAAAAAAAAAAGAAATCACTAACAGGAACTCAACGGACCATAAAATTAAATCCCGTTTGTATGCCTTCGCGAGAGGTAGTTCTCCTCGATCTGCGGATTCAACAACTCAAATCTACGGCATGACAAATGAACAATCATGAAGTGGCGCAACACACCCCGCTTAGAGCGTCGTTTCCATTCGTCTTCGGGTTTGTGAGGCATATTGTGGGAACGTGCAGTGGTTCACTTTCACATGTCAAGGCTGTCCCTCAGCTGAACGGTTGTTTCATTGAGTGAGCAATTCCACTATCTGCCGCACAGTGTTATCTCTCACCGTGCGCGTACAGGTATGCACCAGGCGCGTGCGTGTGTGGGAGCGTTTGTCCGTAAACTGAATAAGTGGCATCATCGTTTCCTGATCTCTGAACTCACCGTTTGTGTCGCAGCTGTGACACTCTTGGGCTTCCGGGGTCATGCGCGGGGGCACTGAACTGCGTCTCTCAAAACTTCTAGAACTCTCGGCGTGTTTTTTTTTCCAATCCAATCCAAACTGTGCCCAATCCAACACAGTGCTGCACCCTCCAGGCCACCCCCCCCCCCCCCCCCCCCCATCGATACATCATTCTCTAGGCCCCCCCCCTCCATAAAGCAAAACTCAACTCCAAGGAGGGCGCGCTGACCACCACTGTGGCAGCTCCAGCGATCATGTGCCTGTGTGACATCTATTCTCGGCCACCACAAATGACGACTTGGTCTCAGTTTTGAGGAGGGAGGGGGGGAGGGGGGGGGGGCGGGGGAGAGAAATCAACTCTGGCTCTGTCGCTCTGGTGACTCAGGTGCTAAGGGTGCCCCCTAGAGACAGGGGACGTCATTACTAATCCCTGATGGAGGCGGTGATGATGATGATGATGGTGGTGATGATGAAGCAGCACAGCTTTTTTTTTTTTTTTTTTTTTTCTCTTTCTTCCTTCCTTCCTTCCCATGGCTCCTCGGGTCCTTTCGCACATGCTCCCCTGGAAGACTATTGAATCTTTGCCCTCCTGCACACATCGGCGCATGGCAGGCAACGGCATCCACGCATGGCAACGCCAGCCCAACAACCATCTCCTAGCAACGCGCGTCCTCTGCCCCGGGAGGAATCTGGAGGTCTCTGCTGTAGTCACACCATGCATTTCCTGGAGGGCAATCAGCTTTTTCCTCATCTCGTCCTCCAACTCGCTTACTCTTGCGCTACCTCTCTCTGCTCCGCCAGTACTTCCCACCGGCTGTTTTGGAAACAATCTTTGTAGAACGAAAATGACAAGCCCGCCATAGTTTTTGTTTTAAAGGGTGGGGGGGGGGGGGGGGGGGGGGGGGGCAAAGTAAATTAGATGAAATTCTTGCAAATGGATTGGCAACGCTTCGCTATTTGTGAAATCGATCTTCGTTGGTTTTGACTTTAACGCCACCACATGACGAGAAACATTACATTTATGAAACGGCGCAACATATCTTACCAAAACACAAAGTTTCCCATGAACTCGCATGACCTTTTTTTTTTTTTTTTTTTTTTTTCCTTCCTCTTTTTTTTAAGTACTGCTTGAAAAGCAACCCCCCCCCCACCCCACCCCGACAAAAAAAAACAAAAAAAACAAAACGGCTCGCAGTGAGCCTTCGTGTGACAGAGGATATCTAATCAGAACCGGCCCTGCGTGCGTTAACTTGTGTATACGTTTCACCTCCGTGCTAGTCCCCCCACGCCGCCCCCCACGCCCCCCCCCCCCCTTCCTCCCAGCCCTATCACCGCAAGCCACCGTTCCCACAGTATTCCCGTGACTCTCTGCCGCTCCCCCTCTCTTCCCTCCACGGGCCCAGACTTCACCAAAAGGCAGGAGGGCTGCGTTGGCGAACAGCGCGCCGCTCTAGCCCACCTTCCTCACATCTGAGAACCTCTGTGAAATCCTAATCCCCAGAGCAGGGTGAAGCGCGGGCCCAGCTTGCCTGACCTCTCCGGTTGCCATGGATACAGCGCACTATAAATAAAACAGAGGGGGCTTTTTTTTCAAGCAGTTTGGCAGGGCTGTGTGGCCTGCTCACTGGTGGGGCTTATTTTCTCTCTCCCTCCCTCCCTCATTCGGTCTCTTCTCACTCTCATTCCACCCCCCCCCCCCCCCCCCCTTTCACGTATTCTCTCAATCACCCGTCCTCTTTCTGTCTCGTGGTTCCTTCCTTCTCTCTTTTCCGACGCTGTTGCTCACGCCACACTTTCCGTTCCCGTTTCTCCCCCAAAAAACGGAAACACCTGACCTCGCCTGTGTCGTGTACTTTGATTCGCTGAAAACGCGGGACGTGGCTCAACGGAAGATAGCAGAGGCAACTTGGTGCGGCAATTCAATCTGTCAAAAAAAAACACACACACACACACACACACACACACACAGAGCCACGTCAAGAGAGGCCAAATTTGTAAAAAAAAAAAAAAAAAAAGAGATCTATTTTCTCGGTAATAGCAGAGAGAGACGCTGCGAGGCGAGGGAGGATGAGCGCTGAATCGGGGGACTGGGCTGCAGATTTTTGTCTGGCAAGGCGAATCTTGGGAGGCTGGAAAATAATTTGGTCATGGCTGTGGGACGTTGTGGGGAGTGGGAGGTGTGCGGGTGAGGTGGGGGAGAGGGTTTGAGGGGTGACTGGTTGGGAGGAGGAGGAGGAGGAGGAGGAGGAGGAGGAGAGGGGTTAGGGTTTTGACCGTCTCGCTGTGGTGAAAACATGCTTGACACTTCATTCCTTTCCAGTTAATGTGGAGCGGGACTGCAGGATGTTAACCCTCTGCCTGCCTCACCACGCCGGCGCTCCGCTGTTGCACACAACCCAGGGCTCACCGCACTTCCTGCTTCACAGCGGTTTGGGGGCGAAAACATTCCAGGACAGCCTTATGGAAGAAATCAGTGCCGCCCCGCCGCCGGGAGGGACGGTTACAGTGCACGTTATTTTCCGGTGTCACGTCTCACAGTAGCCGGGCGTGATGCCGTGGGGACAATGTGACAGGCCCCGCGCCGGGGCGAAAGCTCTCGAAGCTGTCACGGTGTGATCCGAGGGGGTTTTGACCGTCACGTGCCCGGCGCGCCTCTGTCGGGGAGAATCCGGCAGAGGAGCGCGCCGCGCTTTCCTGGACCGTCCGCCTCGTATGGAGGACCAAAGAAAAAAAATAAATAAAAAAAAAAAAGGCAAGACCCGCGCCGGGAGACGTCCACGGCGTTTCCTTCGGAGACAGAGGTCACGTGGGGAGGATGAGTCACGGAAACCCAGAAGTGCCCAGAAAACCGACACTATTGAGCGGCCCCCGCGTCAAGGTGCTCTTTGCGGCTTGGCGACATGCAGAAGGATTAGTGTCGTGTCAGTGCATAAACGACCAGTGAGACGCTGCCCTTGGCAAAAGACAAGTATACAGTTAAACTTAATGGGGCCAGAATCTGATACCTCAATAGGAATCCACTCCGGTGCCAGCCGCTATTCTTTACTAGCTGCACACACACACACACACACACACACACACACACACACACACACACACGCGCACTACTTTGAGTATATCAACCTGTGTCTGACCATGGGTCTACCGCTGGTGCACGGTATACACCGTGTGTGTGTGTGTGTGTGTGTGTGTGTGTGTGTTCACGTGGACTGGAGAGCAGGGAGTTAATGCAGCCAGGGCTGTGGCAGTCCTCCTGCCCCACAGCCAGATTAATCATGCAGGAGAGACACAGCAGGCCCCCGTTCATTCTGCCTGGGGGTGAAGCTGTGCCCGCATGCTCTCCGTATCACATGGCCCCGGCCCCCCCCCCCCCCCCCCCCCACACACACACACACACACACACACACACCACACACACACACACACACACACACACACTCCCTCCCTTCTCTCCTCTCTCGCGCTTTCTCTCTCTACTGGGGGTGCTGTGGACGCCGGTGGTGGAAGCGATGGAGGAGGAGGGCTATGGGTGATGCGGTGGAACGCCACAGCACGCAGTATATAGCTTTCTTTCTTTCCGTCCACGCTGTTGTGTTTTTGCCCCCCCCCCCCCCATCTTCCTCACTTCCCTTTCTGTGGGTGTGAAGCGAGTGAAGCAGAGAAAAAAAAAAGGAAAAAAAAAAAA
Source organism: Colistium nudipinnis (assembly GCA_016785305.1). NCBI lineage: Eukaryota > Metazoa > Chordata > Actinopteri > Pleuronectiformes > Rhombosoleidae > Colistium > Colistium nudipinnis. The sequence continues at coordinate 160,361 of JAFBJU010001275.1, forward strand.
AGAGAGAGAAAAACAGGCCTCCATCTCTCATGCAAGGAGACGACAACAACAGCCTCTCTCTCTTTTTTTTTTCCTTTTTTTTTTCCTTTTTTATCTCCCATCGGAGGGCCCTGACGACAGCAGTGGCCAGGCGCGGCGGATGAAGAGGAAGAGTGTGTGGGGCGGAGGGGGGTGAGGAGGGGGGGGGGGGGGGGGGGGGGGGGTGTGCATACCAATAGGGACTCGCCACAGATATCTCCTGGAAACTACCCGACGATGTCTCTGCGCATCAGAGAACAGCCACGGCCATTGTTGGGCTCTCGTCGGGACACGGGGATCCAGGCGGCGGGCGCACACAGTTGCGCGCTCCGGCATTTCTCATTGTGTCGCCCCAGCCCCTACAGCGCCTGCCAAGGCCTAGAAGCCTATATGTTTCGTTGATGCGTTGTGTGGCGAGTCTTCGAGACGACTCGCCCTGTGTAGATATGATTGCACACACTACATGCATACTGTATGTGCGTTGACGCATGTGGGCGCCCCCCCCCCTCCGCCCCCGCGGCCTGCTCGTCAGACCCGATGCACTTGGTAGAAGTGAACAACGGTCCGACAATGAGACCTGGGCCTGTGCCTGTACCTCTGTGCGGGCCTGCAAAAATACAACAAGCTCCCCGGTGTAGTTGTTTATAACCGAACTTGTAAATTATTCAGTTTTCCTACGTCACTACCTAAACACACGCGGTGTTCGAGCCATTTCCTGTGAGCTCGGCCCGACCGCTCGTGTCTTCGTGTTTCTTCCGTCTCGTGTGATCATAAAAATGTATTCACTTCAGTGAAACTACTCATTGATAAACTCAATGGGACGCGTTTTTTTTTTTTTTTCTTTTTTTTTTATCCCTGCAGTGGCTTCTTTCTGCAAGGCATGAATGGGCAACACAAAAACCTTGAGCAGAGTGGAAAGTCATTTTCACTTTTACCTCGTAGGGAGGATGTACATATAGTTAAATGTGGTGACATCTGAACGGAACACCACTCCGTATCGACCGCGGCAGAAATCTTTGGAGAAAAAAATAAAACCTCTACGTTCTCAGCCGAAGTGCTACATGGCTCCAAAACAAAGACCACTCAGTATTGCATGAAAGACATAGCGCGGGGACAGGTGACACGCTTGATGCAGTTTTCCTCTGTACAGTGCAAAGTGCATCCTGTACACAGAAAAATAAACAATGTAATGAGCATTGCATGACAGGTCAACTGTTGAAACACCCCCATGCTTTGTCCGTCCGTGAGCGTTTGTGGATTTCCATCTTATCTCACTTGACAGGCCACTGGCGAAAGAGGAAATGCCTCGTTTTGAGATTGCACAGTTAGGTTCCATGGCACCTAGGAGACAGTTTCGGCCCTTTTCTTTCCCCCCGAAGCTCATATTTTCTTCGCCAGAGAGACGGACGGAAAGACTGCTTGCTGTGTTCATTATGTTAATGAAGATTGTCGTAACTAATTAACGAAGACAAGGGCATTTATCGACCGTAAAAATCCCTGAATGGGGCATCAATTCAAACAATAGTTTTCCAAATGCGAAAACTGTGCCTCCCAAATAACGCGTTTTTGGGAGTGGATGTGAAGCCTTGTTGATATTCAAATGAAACATTCCAACTGGCCCCGGTGAACCCGAGTGAGAGGGAAACAGAGAAACTACAAAATGTTTCTTTTTTTTTTTTTTTTAGAAACAATGTGTCACATGTACACAATTTATTGCTTCTTTGATTGCGTCAATCAAACTTGACATCAAAGATGAAGATGCCTCTCATTTTACAAGTGAGCATTGGAGTATAGCGTTAAATATCCCATTAAAAAAAACAACGACAAGATATAGAAAATGTAAAAAAAAAAAAAACAAAAAAAAAAACAGCCACAAATCTTTAAAATAGCACTGACAAAAAAAAAACAGGAGAAATTGGAGGAGAGTAACACAAAGCTGGATTATTTGGCAGCTACTGTCCAACTTGCCAGGATTTGATCCACTGGGAGTGACAGATGAGGCGTTTGGCACTGTCGCCGGTCCACAACAGGTCGCAGTGAGAGTCCTGCCAGGTGGCAGAGGGAGACATACATTGCATTGTGGCAAATCAACAACCCTACACTATTCCCAGGGAGGAGACAGCGAGATGAAGGAGGACCTACCGTACCGTATTTCACCCGAGTCTGCCTGCTCCCGAGCCATTGTTTCGTCGGAGAGGACAGAGAAAAAAAACAAACTAAAAAAATAAAGAAAAAAAGAAACGCGCCGCGCATAGGCAAACGCAAACGGGGCGGCGGCAAAATGGTGGAATATAACATTTCAAAAGTAAACAACATTGAGTGCACTGCATTGTGAAATGGACGAAAACTTTGTGCCGCAACGAAGGTGCGGCGCTAAAAAAAAACAAACAAAAAAAAAAGGTGGAAAGATCCCAACGACGAGTGAATACGTGCGATGGTCATCGAGTCCCTGGAAAATATATATCTATATATAGATATATATAAAAAAAAACAGGTAGAAAAAAAATAATTCGATTATTCCTTTGATGTGCAATATTTGGTTGAAATCTATTGCTTTTGGAATATCCCCCCCCCCCCCCCCCCTCCCCCCACCCCCCATAACGTAATGTTTACAGTACTGGAGCATCCACAAGTAAAAAGAACCATTACAAGACATTCAGGCATTTCCACTGCTAAACCTTGGGATCGAGAGCCACATTTTTGAACACTACCCTTTCGGTGGGCCACCTTCAGAGTCCTCTCTCCTCCGTCTCTCTTTCTTTCTTTTTGTCTTTTTTGGCTGATGCCTCAAAATAGGCGAATCCGACATTGTCCGGTTTGGTTTCCTTCTTCAAATAGGGAGGAGCGCCCGGATTACCGGACGGTAGGTGTGGTGGCGAGCCGCAAGTGGCTAGGCTTGGAGGGCAGAGGGGGTTTGGCGGTGCGGGCCGGGGTCTGCGCGGGGGACGCGCCCGCGCCTTCCGCGTTGAAGGTTTTCATCAGCTGGGCCACTCGGCCGCGTCCCGCGCAGGCCGCCGCACTCCCCGATGTCCCGGGCTCCTCGGGGCCGGCCCTCCGAGACGCCTCCGGTGCACCAGTGTCTGGAGTGTGGAGAGAGGTTTTGCGTATGACATTAGGGGCGGCAATGCGGTGGCGGTCGACAAACGGGAACTTTCATATGGAGATTTTTTCCGTTTTGTCACGAGAAACCCAACAGACCAATTTGAATTCCGTTTTCTCGGCTTCAAACACAAACACACAAACAAACCAAAAGACATTCCTCGTACGTGTGTGTTTTCTCTGGCATTTGGTCGTTCTTTTTTTCCTGCGCTGCTGCGTGTTACACAGGCTTCTGGACTGCACCTGTCACAAAGGCACGTTGTCTAGCGTAAACTACAGCGGGGAGTGTCTTGTTGCGTCAGGAAACGGGGTTCCTCCGGAGGCCGTGAAAACCCCAAAATCCCGGAGACTTTTTTTTGTTGTTGTCGTTGTTTTTTAATATTTTTCACCACGGGAAATAGTAACATCATCGACGTTGAGAGTTACGTGTCCAGCCACCATGTGTGGTGTTGCCCGGAGAACTAGAACCCCGCCTCGTCTTTCCGCACCACCGGATCATCCGAGCACTGCGCCTGGATCTTTCGTCACTCTCTCTCTCTCCCCCCCCCCCCCCCCCCCCCCCCCCCCCCCCCCCCCCCCCTCGCCCTTTCCTTTCGCCTCCCTTTATCCTGCTCTGGCAGAGCAGAGGTCATCCTCAGAAGAAGAAGGGACACAGCTGGGTGCAGTTGGTGTGTATGTGTGTGTGCGTGTGTGTGTGCGCGCGCGTGTGCGTGCGTGCGTGCGTGTGCACGCTTGCTGAGATACTGTGTTTGGAAGAGGGCGTAATTGAGGGAGGAAAGGAGGGAACAGGAGTAACGGAGGGGAGGGGAGGGGGGGCCACGGGGACGGCGATGGAGAGCAGACAGACGCTGCTCAGACACCAGAAGGCTTGAGGAGCCACATATTTTTAGCGTCGTCCCCGGGGGACAGAGATATGTGAGAGCGCCCGCGTGCTCGGCTCCAGGCGCACACCCAGACACACAAGCGCGAACGCACACACTCGCACACAATAAAGTAAAAAAAAAAAGAAAAAAAAAATGGTGGCAACGCACAGTTTCTAACAGTTGAATTTCAAAAGAGCCACACACACATTCTCATGTTGCACTCAGGTTGGTGCAAGCTCACACAAACGCACGCACGCGCGCGCAGGCACGCGCGCACACACACCGGCACCCTTGCACAGCCCTCCTGCTCATGGATTCAGTCACGCATGCAGCCATCTCTGACTAACACCACAGCACAGAGTCACTCTCTCTCTCTCTCTCTCTCTCCCACACACACTCTCTCTCTCTCTCACTCTCACAAACACACACACACATACACACGCACACACGCGCGCGCACACACACAAACAGAGGTGGGCTAGAGCCAAAACCACACAGGCACTCCTGGGGCCGGGAAACCTTTAGAGCTCTTGCCGGCACGAAAAGGGAGAAACCTAAAGTAGCCTTTAAGGTTGTGTTATTGTTTATTGTTGTCCACACTCCGTCTCTCCACCTCGCCCCTGTCCCCGTGTCTCGGAGGGAAAAAAAAGACGAAAGAAGCACCACCTTCCCCTTCATCTTCCTCTCACTCGGTCTTGCCCTGCCTTCCTCTGCCCCCTGACCCGCGGTTCCTGTGTTAATGTCCTCTCGCCGCGCTGCGTGGGCTTGCCTCTGATTGTCTCGTTGTGTTGTGTGGTCGCCACGGAAACCTTGGATAGGCTCCAGCAATTGAGGCCGACACACATTCAGGCACGCACACGCGCGCCCGCGGTCAGAGTTTTTGGAGCTCAGCGCCTCGGTGCGGGTCTGAGCGGAATGCTCAATAGAGCGACGGAGAGGCAGGAGGAGAACTGGTGCCGTGGACGTCGGGCTGATATAGATAATGGACATGCATATACCTATATCTTTTGGGCGTACAGCCGCCATACCTTCCCGCAGGTCACCCGATTGACCCCGCCTCAACACACCCCAAAAAGAAATGCGAAAAATCCCCGGCCTTTCCGCTCCCGCCACTCTCCGCAGCAGCTGCGCGCCCGGCTCTGTCGGCGGAGGCGGTCGTTAAAGCTACCTGCGAAAAAAACACCTATAAAAATGAAAGAGACTCTCTGCTTTAGATCGCTCGACCACGTCGATTGGTTTTCCACGTTTGCGCGTCGGGACGCCACTCCTCACACCGCGGCCCGGCTCGTAAATGCACGGGGGCGGACAAAGGAGGAGGAGGCGGGAAGCCGTGTCACTGACGGGGGCCTAGCACAAGAATTAAAGACCAATCTATCTCTTTAAAGACCTCCATGTCTTCGGCAGAGAGAGAGAGAGAGAGGGAGGGAGGGAGGGAGGGAGGGAGGGGGGGGGGGGGGGGGGGGGGGGGGGGGGGGGGGGGGGGGGGGGGGGTGGAGAGGTGGGCTGCAGAAGTGGGGCAGAGGGCAGAATTCCCGAGCAGCACGTCCGTGGCCTGAAGGGCAGGGAGGGGAGGAGGTGTGTGTGTGTGTGCATCTGTGTGTGTGTGCGTGTTGGGAGGGATGGAGGGGGGTCTCCCGTGTGGGGGCTGGGGCCCCTGTCACTTATCAGCTCTGGCTGAGCGTCGCCCAGGGCGAGAGTCGGGAAGCTGCGCTGGAATGCGTGTCCTTCCCTCCGAAGGTGAAGAGAGAGGAGAGGAAGGGCCGACCAACAGATAGAGAAGGGGTTTATAGACGGTGAACGCACACAAACGCACGCAAACGCACGCACGCAAACTCAACGCGGCCCGGCCTTAAGTCCCTCGTACCGAGCCTGCGCCTTCTCCGCCTCTTCCGGAACCTCGCGCTCTGCGCCTCTTTCACGTTCGCCCGTGACGCAGGGGACTCGCACCTTTGACCGCCTGTGCAAGTCACGCGTGAGGCCCGTCGTGCTCCCGTTCCCCCGCTATGTGCCGCGTGAAATCGGGGCTGTAGGAAACACTGCACTCGGTGCGTGGACTGTTATTAATTCGGAAATATGTCCACCGCCCGCCATCCCCGCGCGGCTTACGCCCCGCTGTGGGGGGGACTTTTCGGGCCGGCGCTAGATCGGGTTCTCTCCTCGGCACGGGGAATGCTTTTGCGACGAGGAATTGGAGAGGGGGAAAAGGAAAGAGGGCTCGTTATCTGATGCATATCGGATAAATAAACCGTCCACACTTGCAGTGGTATGGATTCCGGTGGTCAGGTCCACGCGAGCCGCTGATTTTCCCGTTTGAAAGGCATTGTCATTTGGTTTTGAAATTTGGAAAAAAAAAAAATATCTGCGGGCAAAACAACCCGTGTTTGTTGTTGAAAGCAAGCGGCAAGGAATGCTTCAGGTCGAGGGAGGGCTCTGGGCAAAAAAAACCCAAGAAACCCCCCCAAGCCCCCCGAAACATCACCTATATGCCGATAACATTGCGAAACACGAGAGTTCACGAGCAAGTCCAAGTCCATCCTCCGACGGCCAAATGCACCGCGGCAGAGGATTCAGTTCCTGTTCCACAAATGCTGTCTGGGCCAGGGCCTCTGCTCACAGGGTGCGGGAAGCCCTGCCATTACCCCACGTTCAAAAGAAAAGAGCTGAGGCACGGGGCCTTCTCCCAGTCGGCCTCCTCCTCTCTCGGAAACCGGCTTCCTGCCATTGTCAGGAACGGGACACTCTTGTCAGTAATATATATATTTTCTTTTTTGGTCCGGGCGCATTCATTCGGCACCGGCGTTCGGCCCACCTCGACTCCCACCTCACCAGATGTTTCTTTTCCGTTCCCTTTTCTTCCCTCTTGCCCTCCAGCCGCCCGTTACTTGCCGCGCCTGGCATTGCCCTGCCGGTCTGGTGTCCAGCCGCCGGCGCGGGCACGGGCGCGCGCTAAACGTGCCCACGTGACCAGGGCTTTATTGGAGCAGCAAACGCCCTGGTCTATTCTCTCGTATGCAGATTTTGGCCGTTTGCGTCCTGCCACAAATCACACACAGAGAAGCGCTGAGCGCACGCCGCCAAACAGATTCCTTTTACTTGACGGCATTAGGACCGAAAAAAAAAACCCCAGAAAAAGACCAATCTGAGGTAACCATTCCACGTTCGGGCCGCGGATTTCTGCGTTGTAATGACATTGCCAAGCTCCCGGTTGCTCTCTTGCGTCGCGCGTTGACAGCGATTCTCGGTGGAACTGGAAGGATTGCTCCCAATGAATCAGACGCTAAAGAGGAAAAAATAAGTAAAATTCTGGACGGATTTCGTTTTTTTTTTTTGTGTCCATTCGGCGCGCTTCCGCAAATGCCAGATAATGCGGTGACAAAAGACACTCAACCTTGAAAACGACTGCCATTGTGTCATACACTGGGAAATATTCAGTGCTGGCAATTTAATTCCGCATGAATTTCCAAACCAAACTGCTCAAGCCTGGCATTGGCCTGTGAACATGTAAGAATAAGGGTTCTTGTGTTTTAAGAGAACACAACCTGGCTTTATAATGAATAAAATTGAAAACGAATAAAATCCCGGAGGGTAATTTTTGCCTTACTTTGAAGCGTATGTGCACGAACTTGTTTACCTTCTCTCAGATGTAGGGAGAGCATTTTTCCAGCAGAGGGACCTTTAGGAGAGGAGGTTTTCCAGCCCGTTACTTAATTTTTATTTTTTTCCTACAATATCACTATTTTCCACTGGATGGTGCTGAATTCACCTTTCCCTCTTTTCTGCGGAGCCGGTGAATGAGCTCGGCCGATTCATGAAATGTGCTGCTGGTGCGGTGTTCAGAAAGCAAGTCTCCCGATAAATCCTTTCGCTGAATGCATAGTACCAATGTGCTTTGGTTTTGCACGTCCTCTCCCGGACATACTAAACGGCTAAGGCGCGGGTGTTGTTTATTGACGTAAAAAATTGAGTTTGTGGTGATTTTCGTGCGAGGCCATCCGCGATGCTGTTGCCTCAGTTTTCAGCCCACATCTGTGTCCAGCTACTCTCCAATATGTTGAAGGACCAGTGCGTGGGATTTAGGGAGGGGATCTCCGGGCAGACACGTAATGTAATATTAATAAATGTGTTTCCAGTAGTGGGTAATCACTTCAAACCAATAAAGTTTTTTTTTTTTTTTTTTTTTGCTTTTCCTTGCCTGAGAATGACCCCTGTATTTTCTGAGCTGGGCGAGGCTCCTCTTCCTGTTGGTCTAACAGTGTCTCCAGAGAGGACCTTTTATACGCCACTTTAAGGACAAAGTCGTTTTACCTCCACGCTTGGAAGTGCTGGGTGGTGCGAGGGTCATTCAGTCGGTGACACCAGATCACGCAAACTAAACCTTCAAGGTGTGACTACAATGACGTCACAAAGTGAGACGGACGGATTTTTGGCCATGTCTCTGTTGGCCGAGTTTAACCCACCCCGAGAAAAGCCTCCGTCCATTTTGCTGTTTGCTTCGTTCTAATAATTAGTTAGTGACCCAGTTAGTAGCACATCAAATGGACGAAGAAAAAAAAAGTGTAATAAATAATATTCTTCCTGAGATACAATAGTGACTTAGTTTGACTTCAGACCCAACGTGTCCCCTTACCCACGATGCAACGCTCCCTCGCCATTCCTACCTGGGGTTTCCTGGGACCTCTGGGGTTCCTGTGAGCGCAGGCCGCTCTTGGTGGGCGCCGTGGGCCCAGAGTCTGTTTTGACAGCGCCGCCGGGGGAAGAGTGCGGCGCGGCGGTGGCCAGTCTCAGATTTGCGACGCCGGGCCTCGCGTTGACAGGGCCTGGTGCCGCGTTCGCGGAAGCCGCTCTCACGTTGACAGGGCTAACTCTCACGGGAGGCCTGGAGCAGATGGTGGGCTGGAACGCCGGCCGCTCCTCGGTGCCACCGGCTGACTTCGGCTCGGTCTGCGGGGGGAATGAGTGACAGCGGAGGACAGGGGAGCGCGATCAGTGTGGACAGCGAATTTCGCAGACAGTGGAATCAGGGTCACGTTTGATTACATCATTGGATAAATGATCCGCCAAATCACAGTCCCTCCGACTGCTGCGCCGCGCCGTAATCAAACACGCAGGACTGTGGCCACCGATTAAGAGCTCAAGGTTGCGTCGCCCAGCAAATTCTAAGGTGACTTGGGAATCGAGCCGCCTTGCTAATCTTCCATCCCGATCCAACGCCCCCCCTCAATCGGCATCCGCGATCCACACCTTCCCTCTCTTTATCAAAAAGAAAGCCCGCTGCGGCCCGCCGCGACATCTGCAGCGCCAGACTTCCTGCTTCCGCGAGCGCATCGCTCAACCTCGACACAAGACAGAGTGATGAATCCTCCGAGGGGCGGGGCCTAGGCGTAGGCTTCCCAGATGACCAGAAGGTGTTTGGAGGTTCCTTGCCACATCAGCACGGGTCGGCCAGGAGCTACGCCAAGGCCCGAAATGCAGCCTGGTCTACGTATGGGAAGCGAGGGAGAGACATTTCCTTCTGTGGCAAAGAGGAGGAGGGGGGGGGGGGGGCTGGGGGGGGGGGGGGGGGGGGGGGGGGGGGGGGGGGGGGGGGGGGGGGGGGGAGAAAACTGAGAGCACAGAAGAGCTCACGCGCGCCCGAACCTCAGGAGACTGTCCCACAATCCCATCCATCTGCGACTGACGCATTCTCTATCTCTGGCGCTTTTAATTCCCCGATCAAGTTCATCAACCATCTGTTCTGAGGCAGTCCAGAAATCCTGCCTTGCCTCTGTGATTCAGCTGTTCTTGCAGCCTGTGTCACCTACACACACACACACTAACACCGACAACGACACCCCCCCCCCCCCCCCCCCCCCCCCCCCCCCCCCCCCCCCCCCCCCCCCC
>JAFBJU010001275.1:170237-202737 GCA_016785305.1 Colistium nudipinnis
CCCCCCCCCCCCCCCACACACACACACACACACATTGGTGTGCACGTGCGAAGGGGAAAAGGAAAGCGACAACCCGAGGCTGGAGTGACGATGGAGCCAGTGGGAGGACCGCTCAGTTCAGCTGTTCCCCAGAGAGAGCAGCGAGGGGTGCGGCGGCTCAGGCGAGACAGCGCGCAGAGAAGGGAGAATGCTGGGAGAAAGATGATCTGCACACAGGGCTGGGAGCGAGGGGACAGCTGGCCTAACCACCATTTCCTGTTACTCACAGAGGGTGGGACTGCCATGAAGAAGAAGAAGAATTTAAAAAAAAACACCACTCGGCACTTTGAAGTCACATGTCGGGGAGCTGAACAGCGGATCGCCTCATTGTTTAACGCCCCTGTTTTGATGGTATATTTTTTTTCCGTCTCTTCTTTTTGTTATGATTAATATTTGTTTGGTTTTGGTGCGGATGTCACCAAAACACCTGTTGTTGTTTTTTTTGGTTTGTTTGTTTTTCCCCAAAACGAACAAGCCCCTGCGATTGCACTTTATACCGAGCAATAACATATTGCCATTCGAAATGCATTCATCTGCCATTCGGATCCACAGCGAATGATTCAAATTCACACACACCTTCTCCGCTGCTGGAGGCGATGCCTGCTCGCTCACTGACACCTGTGGGTTTAACAAAGACATTGCATGAGCGTCCACGGGCCGTGACGCAACCCGAGCCGCGCGGGGCTGCTGCGTGCAGTCGCTCGAACTCACCGGCAGAGGGCGTAAAGGGCTCGTCTCCTCGCGTTTCTCCTGTTGGTAGAGACAGTGCCAAGTTAAGACGACGATACCAGAGGTGACACGTCATCCTCGTCGTCTTTGAGTCAGCTCAGTTCAGTGATTGGAATGAGAGCAGGTTAAAAGAGAGAGAGAGAGAGAGCAGGAGTTGGCAAAGAGTGAGACTATGAAGATTATTAAAAAAAAGAGAAAGGAAAAGTGCAAATGATGAGGATCATTTGGATGTAATAACATCACCACATGGGGTGCGGTGATGTGGCTGCATGCAAACCCACGACTTGCCAGGGCGCGAGCGTTTCCAGTGAGTGAGCAGCACGCAGCTCCAGCTCAGTGCAGGCCAGATGAGACCATCCACCCCGGCTCACTCAGGCTCGGTGTGTGCCCGGGTTGCCATGGCAACGCAGCCCATTTCTTTTTAAGATATCGTGAAAGAAGGACACCCCCCCCCCCCCCCCCCCCCCACCCCACACAAACACCCCCCCCCCCCCCCCCCCACACACACACACACAAACACACACACACACACCCACCCCGACTCCAGAACCAGCGGCTCACACATACCACCAACTGCGCGCACACACGCATACACACGCACACTCCCAAAACGCATCACCTCCCTGCAAAGGAGCCACACTGGGTGCTCTCCATTTAGACAGGAAACTGAGGCTCAAATGAATGGGGCAGGGGGGTTGATGTGGGAGGGGGGGAATGATTATCATCAGCTATGCGTAAAAGCATAAGTGACAGTTTTCACAAACTGCACTGAAGGTTAGGAAAGAGGTGAAAATGAAGTGAGGGAAATGTTAAGTTAGAAATAGAGGGGTTCAATTAAGAGCATGAGAAAAATGCATCCGTTGGTTGATCTGACGGAGCAGTGATTCTATTTGTCTCATTGAGTTATCAATAGCCCACGGGACAATATTTTCACTTTTTAATTTGGATTTTTTTTTCCTCTCTTTTTCCTCAGACAGATCCACTGTCTGAGAACCTACATGGAAGACAACATGTTTTTATTATTCACACATATGATTTTGTGTGAACTAATGAACAAAAAGCCACACACCTTTAAATTCAGTGAGATTCCCGGTTGTGCTCGAGGAAGGCAGTTCTCTCTCTCACTTCTTACAGGTTCTGTGGTTTTTCTGCTCTTCAAGATAGTCTGAACGCTGTAAAACATAATCACACCAAATCAAAAGTCTGTACAAATCTCTTTGTATATACAGAATAATACACATCATTTAAATAGTTGCCTACATTTTCTCTTGCATAATGCCATGCCATAGCAACGGCAAAGGTCTAACAGAGAACCCCCGATACCTCATTAAATGAGTCCGCAAACAACATAACTCACTGTAACTGGGACACTAATGTGTTTTCCATTTTTACATAATATTCACTGTCATAAAAACAAAAACAATGGTGCATTACTATGAGTTGTTCTGGAGACTCTGCGCCTTCTTTTCTCCAAATCCTGAGCTGATGAATTTGGAGCTCAGCTCATCCACCTCCCCGATCACAATGACTGCCACGTCTCCATCCCGGCCAAGCAGCCAGCTCACACTCTTACTGTTGGCTGTGGGAAACACAACACACAAACACAGATGCGCACACTTGAGTGGACATTGGAAATTGAAAAACGGTTCTGAATATACAAGTCATAATGTAATAATGAAGAAAATGGAAAGAGAGCACAGTATAAAATGTCACCGAAATGACGCGTTGAATACCGACATTGTTTTTGCTTATAATCATTTCATTTGTTTCCAAGGTGCTAGTACAAATGCCTCCAACCGTCGCGGGTATTTAATATATCTCGGATCTGTAGGTAACAATTATTTTCGAAACACTCTATGGATAAGAGACGAGACATAATCCCCTCTGTTGATCCTAAAAATAAAACTGTCACAAGTGCATCTGATAAGCCTCGGCTGCAGTTCATAGACAGCAACGCGAGGCCCCAACAGACTTTTTTTTTTTTTTTTTACAAATGTCTGAGACAGCAACTTAAAAAAAGACAATGACAATTAACAGAGATAACGAGTGAAAAACGGCCCTACAGGCCTTAGCCCAACCTGATCTGACGTGAAACCCTACTTCAAATCCTGACCAAAAATTCAGTCCTACGCCATGAAATGTCAGTGAATGGGATCTTTCGTCGCACGTTCACCCGGCTTCTCCTTATCTGCACGTCTTTTTGGGGACACTGAGTCCTCGTGAGCGCGGAAGCACAACTGCGCGTGCGCGTCCACGCACGCGCGACTGCCTTGTGACTACATGCTTGGGAGCAGAGAGGCAACTTCATGTCGACAACCCCGCTGACACAGGCCCCGGCTGGTGAGAGGCTGTCGTCGGGTGGGAATCGGGACAACGCGCTCTCGTGGTGAACTGGTTCTGCCAGCCTGCCCTGTGGATCACATACCGGCAGGGCACACCGGGAGCACTGTGAAAACACAGCGGTCACAACACACCTCGGTAAACAAGCTGAAAGCAACAACAAAAAAACGACAGACAACACCGCCGACAGGTGCGAGGGAGACGAATTCTGTCAGCTGCCATTTAGAAGGGGTGTATATGCCAATTGTGTTGGAAAATGCCTGGGGCCCTGCTGTAATGGCTGGGATAAAAACACACTTTCAAAATAGCACCTGGCAACAATGCGGTGCCCGGCCGTGTCAAAGTGAACAGAACAATGGTAGCAAAGGGGACAAGTGAGCGCGTCTGAAATAACGAGAGCCACGTTACATATCCGGATATTCACCGAAACTATAAACAGCCTTGTGCGAATCTCTCCACTCTGCCTGCAACGTAAACACACACACACACACACACACACACGCACGCACACACGGACACTAACATGGCGGCAACGCAATCACTAACGGCAACAACTATCGGCCTAACCACAGCAAAAGTCCCATGATCGAAAGTCGGCCTCGAGGCCAAATGTGAGCCGTGACGAGCAGCTGAGAGTGACACCAGCGTGGCCCTGTGCATTAAAAACACACTCAGCATGCAAGCTCACCCACAAGGTCCCTCCTGATAAAAATCTAACCCTTTGTTATTCAAACGCGTACCTTTCCTGCATGCTTCCTGTTTTGCAACACCCCCCACCCCCCCACCACCGCCACCACCACCACCTCATGCTGATTGTATGAAGGATTGAGCATTAGCTTGCTTCCTTTTTTTTTTTTTTTTTTTTTTACACAGAAACACGGCGTAGCCACCACTTCCTCTGCACACTGCACCGCACCACACGGAGCCTGCAGAGAAGCCATGTGATCTCAGCCCGCGGGCCTCCGTCCAGCCTGCGAAAGGACAGCTGCGGTCGGTCATTAAAAGATAAAAAGCAGCACTGTTCCGTCACACAACAGCTGATAGTAAGAGCTTTGTTATTAGCCATGAGGGGACAGATCGCGTTACTGTGTCAATCAGAGCAAATGCACAAACCCCATTGAGCCGTCGAGCCCCACCTCATATTCCTGAGGAGGGGGGGGGGGGGTTCAGCTTCCGAGCTTCTGTCATTTTATTTGTCACCTGCAAATCCTCCTGTGCAACATTAAAAGGTGTCCTAAAGTGATTCCAAATGTATAACATCACAGTCTTGGCGCCATTCATACTAGAAGTCACTACTACCAAAAGAGAAAATGCGGACGGGCCCGCTCCTGGAGTATGTGTCAAACTGGTTTCAGGGACACAGTCGCAGCCTACTGACTTTCTGGTTGCTTTGTTGTGTTGATTCACACATGTACTCTATTGACGCCAAACGTCCCCGATAAGCCCATTGGCCATTGACATTGCCTTTGTGTTTCCCCTTGCAGGGCATTTTTTCCATCTAGACGTCATCTAGTCTGTCACGCCGATGTCTTCATCTGCCTTCTTTCCCCCCCCCTCCCCCCCTCCACCACATTGCGTGATGTGTCTGGGAACAAAGTGATCGCACACAAGGGCCTGAAAGGCTCCGTACCTCACGTTCATGTTACATTAGGTAAAACATGTTTTTTGGCTAATTCAACCTTAGGGGCTATCACCGCAGCAGTTCGCTGACTCACGAGGAAAGTCTCTCGCGATGCATTTGGGGTGCACGAGATTTTTGTGCGACGCTCTCTTGGCCTCGCTTGTGTAATGTATGCATGTGTAATGTGTTATGTAAACGCCGTCCGATTGCGACGTTAGCATGAACCGAGCCACATCATCAATCTGATCCACCGTTTGGGCCTATGCTACAAATGGGTCCTCAACTTAGCGAAGAAGAAATGGTCCTTCGGCTCCCCTCTGTATCTAGGTGGGCTTCTGCCACGTCTCAATTTCTACACGCAGAAATTGAGACGTGCGCGGGGCAGCTGGCGCGTGTTAGCCCGAGTTTGTATTTTCAAAACTTGCCTAAGGGCCTTTGGCTAAATGCCGTGCCCGCGTTGGCAAACAGCTGTTGCGATGATGGGGGAAGCTGAGCCGCATTATACCTGGCGCGGCACATGACGCCTGTCACGACTGCCGCAGTGAGCTTCTCGAGCTTTGCTTTGCTCCGTCGGGTACTACACGAACCACTGTGCAAACACCGCGTCTGAAAGGCTTCATTGTGCATAAAGACGATGGACGGTTTTCCGTCGGAGGCCTTGTTTAGAAGCGTGACAGTGGCTATGCTTGAAAAACTTGAAGCTGCACCCTGTCGCACCAGACTCACAGGAAGGGGAGAAGTTAACAAAGGTGAGGTGGTGGTGGTGGTGGTGGTGGTGAGGATGGGTTGGCATGGTTACCTTTTTTTGCCTTTGTTCGCTTGCACTCCGCATCGGCCCCTTCCCTCTCGAGCTTCTCCTCCCGCTCCTTCCAGCGTCGCACCTGCTCCTGCCGCATTTTCATGAACAGGGTCTTTTTCTGGTCCTCGTTGAGAGCGTCCAGCACATCGGGATCGATGTACATGTCCTTCAAAATCTGCTGCAACATTTTGCTGGACGAACGGGGGCCCGGTGCCACCTGGCCGAGCCGGTCGGAGGGAGGAGGTGCTGTCCTTCGACCCAGGAGCTTCTTTGAGTGGACGACGCGGGTTTATCGGCTCATGTTGTCAGAAGACTGTCCTGGCGTCTTTGTCCTTGCACCGGTCTTATTTATCATAACAAACTCTCCTCAGCAATGCTCTTGTACATATGGTACAATCAACACACACACACGCACACACACACACACACACAATCCTGTTTCCTGTCTGTGCTGCGCTGACAGTTTCCCCACCCTACTTTAGTTTCCTTTGACTTTGGAGGCCATCGCTGGGGCAACCTACAGGAAAAACACAAAACATTTCAAAAGATTAGTTTATGCTGTTCCCCAGAGATTCGGAATCGTTTTCACTGTTTCTGTGTTTGCATGTGTGTGTGTGTGTATGTATGTTTGTCTCTCTCTCTCTCTCTCTCTACCATCTCTCTCTCCAATCAGAAACCCTTTCTCAGAGTGATTCTTTTTGAAAAGTCCATTTCAGTCGGTTATCTTGTCCCTCCCTCCGTGAACACGGAAGAGCACAAACCCGGTTTCCCAACTGACAGAAAGACTCTGGCCCCCGACAAAATGGGAGGAGATTCCTCAGGAATGGGACTGCTTCTGTCACCGCTGCCGGGTCGCCCCCCCCCCCCCCCCCCCCCCCCCCCCCCCCCCCCCCCCCCCCCCCCTCCCTTCTCCTCCTCCCCACCCCACCACACATCCCTTCCCAAAGCCATGTTCCTTTCTCTCCCCACACTCTCGGGTGATAGCGGCTTCTATACAGCATGGTCCGTTTCAGGTTGTGAGAGAAATCCTGCACACACAGACACACTCACACACACACACACACACACACAGGGTCATAGCCCAAGACAGCAGGGGCCGGTTTCTCTTCACAAGGGGAATGAAATGGAGTCCTCCATTCCCAGTGGGTAGTTCAACAATGGCTACCACATAAGCAGCACTTGGAGGGGAAGAGAGCCTGTCTCAGACGGAGAAGTAACGCACTGTAGGAATACACACTGGTGTCTACTCAACACATTGTAGGGTGCAGAGAAGGAGGGAAACCCGGGGGGAACGGGTGGAGAGCGAGAAGAGAAAGCAACTGACGCCGAGGCAGAGGGAGCTGTAAGGCGAGGGTAGAATTTGCTGAAGTACTCACAGTGGGATGTAGACAGCCGCTCCACAGCAGAGTATGCTAACTAAGCTGAGAGAGTCAGAGCGCCCGTGGGTCCTTCTTGTCTTTGTGTGTGTGTGTATGACTGGGCTGATGACATCACAACATTCCATAATCTCCCTCCCTCCTCCCCGTCTCTCTCTCTCTCTCTCTCTCTCTATTTATCACACACATAAACACACACACCCTTACACACAACCCAACACACTCACACACATGAGCCTTAAAATTAAGCGAGCAGAGCTGCCACACCAAAAGATGGCATCACACATAAAGGAAGTTGTAATAAACAAAGAGAGACAGCGAGAGAGACAGAAATCCCATCCCCAAACTTTCAAGCTCCACTTGCCAAAAATCTTCAGCGCTAACATGGGACTGCCTGCGTCAGCCCTTAAATGGACATGGCTTGCGGCTGTATATGCGTACAGTTTATGCACAAACATTCAGGAACCAAAGGAAAAGCGCGTCCTTGTGCCATTGTCCTAGCGGCAGGCTGACTGTGACACCAAAATCATACCGCCTGTTGTAGACGTGCGACAGATAATAATCTAAAAACCTAAAGCCCTTATTTGCACATAGCTAATGTATGTGTGGGAGGATAATTATTGCCGAAAAGTGCCTTTCGGCCCTTTCTACATTCCTTTACTCAATACGTTGTATTGGTGATCGAGTTTTATGTTATTGTGACCGTAAAATGGGATTGGAATGTTTTTTTTACTATAACATAAAAGTATATATATATATATATATATATATATATAGTAGCTCAAATAGTATGAAGGGATTCTAAATTGTATGTACATATTCTATGTCCGTGGAGATTCTCTGTTAAATCTGATCATGTGCCACGTTGCCTTGATGTATGCAGCTGTATACCTTTCCCTGTTGTTAATTCTCGCCCACCGAGGCCAAAAAGCATGCTTCTCCCCTGAGACCTCTCCGCTCGCCTTTCTTCTCCTGTGTCATCATTTTTGAGCAGAGAGCACCCTCTAGTGGCTAAACACCAGAGGGGCCCGCTTTGAATTACGTCACCGCCTGAGCCCATGCCATGCCACAGCACGCCACAGAATATAACGCTCAATCAGTGAAGTTTGAATAGGAACGGGAGCGAGGTGAAAGCAAAGGCGGCATTTTGCGAGCATATCCCGCCGCCCCATGGATCGTTGCAGCTCGGCAGCACCACACACGGGGGGACCATCGACTTATCATGCAAGCCCGAACGTATGAATTTCCTGCATGTCCAGGCCCTGAACTTTGACCTCCCCGAGTGGATGTTTGTGCTGGTGGGGTGCCTCCAACATCAGATGAGAAGACATAGTTAAAGACGGAGGTTAAAGCAATATCCTCGGCACCACCTCGGCAACGTCTGCTTACGTAATATTTTCAATGGCAGGAACAACCGTGAGGCCTATAATGATTTGCTGAATAGCCGGTCTATTGTCAATATCTGTATTAATTCAAGTATTTTAAATCATATCCTTTTTATCATATCATCGTTGCAGAACTTTTAAGTAGCTATCAACGAAAATGTATTAATATCCTAAATACCTGACCCGTTTTCACCTTTGGCCTTTTTGGCTTTATCACGAGAAAGTGATCCCAGACTCCCAGAGTATAGAACGCCTTGGAAAGAAAAAAAACACGTCAGTAAAAAAGAAAATCATTTTTAAAATATCCACAAAATAGACCGTTTTCTTTTGGGTCATGATCGATTCACTCTCATTCATGTTGTGGTTTGACAGCAGTGTATCTCAAAGAAGAGCACTCATGACATACAGATGATCACAAATAGCATAGTCAGGATGCTTAGAGACCAAAGTAATGCTTTATTTTACAGCCTGGTATTACATATACCGTACTAATGTAAAATTTCTAAGAAGACATGATTCAACAGGTACTTGTCATCATTGCAACGTTTGCATTCTAAAGGCTGTAAAATTAAGCTTTTGCAATTAGGATCAATCTAAATGTGGAGTCAAACATCTCAGACAACACTACATACAAATTAAACATCCTTTTCTTTCATGAACTGTGGACATTTTGGGATTTCCCCCCACCAACAAGAAATTAAACATGAAATTAAACACATACATTTTGAATGTAGAGATTTTCCCCCTGATGGGTAAATCCATTTTATTTCAAAATTTGTCAAATGTACATGAATTATATTTGATGCATCAGAACCAAATGAGAAACTCAATTATGCTCTTTTAAAAAGAGGCAACGTAAGTGAGAGAGAAAAAAAACAATAAAAACATTCTTTGTTGAGATCAATTTGAACAAGTATTGGTCAGGTGTTTTATTAACCCGGGAAAGCAAAGTGCTACACACAACAACCACTGAGGACAGTTTACCGTACACCTTGAATGAGGATTGGACAGAAGCACCTTTCCTTAGCTTAAAGCTAAAATGGAGATTTCTTAAGTTTTCCTTTTTACAAAAACTTAAATGTGTTTATTCATATGCCACGTTTGCCCTTCTCCAATGAGATTCATTATTCCATTTCAAGTCAGAGTGCTTGTGTTAACTGCTTGACCCAACAGGCTGCTAAGATCTCGGTTTACTGTATTTTCCTCCGGGACTGGAGCTTTGAGTGCAAATAAAGGCATACAACTCCTTCACGGGGAAAGAAAAAACATGGAATTCAGCCACATGCTTTCAAATAGTAATAATATATTTAATTGATATACATATATTGCCACCATTGGCACATACGATATTGCACACAGTGATGAAATGTTGCACAGAAAAAAAAAATTGCCTTTTTTTTTTTGTGGGCGAAAACATTCCAAAATTACAAATAATGTGGAATAATGCTGAGAAGGTAAAACTACATTTAAAAAAAAAAAAAAAAAAAAAAAAAAAAAAAAAGAGAAAAAAACAAGACATGCTTGCTACTCCTCATCAATTGAGCGACTTGCAACTTGCACATATCTAACCAAGCCTTAGAATGAGCATTTCAAGGGGGGGGGGGGGCTTGCCGATAAAAAAACAGTTGATATAATTTCGAGCCACTACCGATGTTCTCAATCAGCCCCTGCTATCCCTTGCTAATGCGTTTGGCTGGTGAAGAGCCAACTCTTCTGCATCATCTTGCATCTTGGTGACCACCCCCTTCCATGTTTACATGTAGGCCGATACCTGGATGGCTGGGGAACGGGGAGGGCGGGGACATTAGGGGAAAATGGAAAGGCAGCAGAAGAAACGTAAGAATTCTGCTCCTGTTTTTTTTTCTTAAAGGGTTTGTAAACAAACCCTCTTAGCACCACGAGTCGTGCGCTAGCACACAAGGGGGCCGGGACACATAAATGGAAGAGATGGGAAACGATGACAAAAAGAAGCCAAACTGCGATCCGAAGCACCAGGCCAGCGTGTAAGCATGCGGAGTGTGTAAGGCACCAGGTTGTTTTATATGCTGAAGAGGATGCTCCCAATCAGGTATCATTTTAGGCCATACCAGAGGCGCCGAAAAACAGGTGGTCAAGGACCGCCAGGTTTGCTGGTTTCCAGTCAAATCTAACCGTGGGAGCAGTCATTGAATCAAATGCTGAGGTAAATCTGACATTTTCTGATTGTTGCCAGTTTCTCTGGAGTTTACTGACAGAGTTTATAAAACTGCTATCACACATCTATGAGATGCGACCGAACTGGATTAGAACCAGTTGTTTTTCCGTGTGGCAGCCCAAATATTCACAATTAGAACCAAAACAGAATCTCATCACCCCCCAGGTAGATATTTGGGCTTTTACAAATCTTAAGCAGAGCAATGAGAACGTATCCAAAGCAAAGCCCAGTGAACCTCACACCTTCGGATCTTAAACTGGCAAAGATGGGCACGTCCACCGACCCACGACTGGGAGGTTCACCAACAGATGAGAAATGGAACCCTCTTCCCAACCGCCCATCCAGGCATGCTGCTCAATGTCCCTCCTCATAGTGTGATGGGCATATTGTAGTCACAGTTCGTACGAACGCTCCTTCCGCAATCACGCGCTGAATCCACTTCCACGACAACTACACCGAGCCTTTGGAGGGAATCGCTCAGTACTCGAAACTTCAGATTCGTGCAATCTAGGCGGATAAAGATACATTTAGAGGGGTCCTTGAGCCAATATTATGGGAGACCAACGAAATCTATCTTAGTGCAGATTAACATGCAGCAACAGCACTCCTTGGCACTTTCATGACTGAACAATAATCACAAAAAGTTCCTGTTTCAGGTGTATCGACCAATGACGCTCTGCTGACCTTTGCTTCATTCTTTCCGGGGACCACTGAACCAATCAACGCGGCATGAGAGGGGTGTTTGTCTTGAAAAGTAATCTGCAATTCAGGCCATTTGCTACATGTCGTCACTGCACTTCCTCTATCAAATACACATTTAGTACCTTTTAAAATGAACACATTGCATTAACAACGAGACACAAAGGTAGTCTATAATATATCCATCTGCATGGCAACAATTTCAACTGAAACAAAAATTACAATATTAATATTTCTTTGAATGCCTCTGGCAAATGTCATCATGTTAAGATCCATTGACCAGTTCAATATATATTTGAGATTTTTTTTTTATGCAATGCATATTGCACAACAGATAGAGCACTTATTTCATTTCATGAAAATGCCTACATATTCCTTTTTATACTGCGTGACATCTAACCAGTTTTCCGAAAGCAGGCCTAGCCCTCATAGGATTTGTGTGTAAACACATCTCTACTCACAGGTAAAGGTAAATAGGATGGCAAGTACATGTAACCTTTTTTTTTGTTTTTTTTTTTACAAACTTTTGGAATTTTGGTTTTAAAAATTAAAACGTCTGATTTGTGCTGAAGTCATTAGCCCACACATTTGTTTCTCCCCTCCCCCCCTCGGAACTCTGCAATAATTCCATTTGAACATTGCAAACACTTATTTTCTTTTTACAATAGCTTCAACTGGTACAAAAGTTTTCTGTTAATAAGGGAAATAAACACTCAGTTCAATATTGTGTTGTCAAGTAGGAAACAATGTTCAAATATAATGTTATTACTTTGTTTAGCAGCCTGTTAACTGTATTAATGGTGGATAAGTGGGGTAAACATCCAGCGATGAGTGACAACATGTCATAACTGTCAGGTTGTGGAGGTTTCTTATATTGTGGGTGATGCTCCCTTGGAGTTAAACCATTACAGTTAAATCTTTAGATTTCTTTCTTTATACAGTAGAGTTCTTAATTATATTTCTCTTGTTATTTTCATTATTCTTGCATCTTTTCTTTGCTTTTTTTTTTTTTTTTTTTTAAGCCTCCTCTCTCCTTTGCTCTCTTTTATCAATCCTCGTCTCCATCGTCCGCCGGCATCTCCTCTTGTTGCTGCATCTCGGATGCCCTCTTCTCGCGCTGCTTCTCCTGGATCTTCTTCATCTCCTCGGCGTATTTACTGAACGTATTCCCGAATTTGGACCACACTTTGTAGGGCACCGTGATCGAGTTGCGGTACGTCGGCTTCACCTCGCTTACCCTCATGAACACACCGTACTTATTGGATCCGACGTCGAAGAAAAAGCGCTTGTTGTCCACTGTCAATGACGACCCTTCGGGCAACTCCGCAGGTTCGTCCTCTACACCGTAATCGTCAATAAGTTTAGCCAAAGCGTCACGAAACTCAATAAGTCCCTGGGCAGGGAGGGCGATCGTCTGGCCTTGCGTGGATCCCAAACCGGGCCCCCGGTTAACGGTCTGTCGGATCCTCAGGAACCGTCCCCGCTGGTTCTCTTTCAGATCCATGTAGTATTTCCGATTCTCTCGGACCAAGAACTCGCTCTTGAGCGCTCGCCGGGGCTCGTCTTGCACCAGCCCCGGGTTGCTCGGACCCAGCTGGGCATAGTGTTCGATGAAGTCCCCCAAGTAGTCACGGAACTCGACCGCCACGGACATGGAGAGAGTGAGGCGGCTCTTGTTTCCACCGGCCCCGACTTCTGCAATCTTTAAGAAGCGGCCTTTCGCGTTCTGCTTTACGTCCAGATAGAAGCGCTTGTTCTGGATGTCAACTCGCTTCGACGCCAGCTCCTGCGTCTCGTGCTGGAGGCCGGTGGACGAGCCCGCCCCCCCTGTCGCCAGGTGCATGGAGCCGAAGCCTGGGCCCGGAGCCGCTCCTCCCTGCTCACTTCCACTGTCTCTGTCCGCCATGATGCTGCCTGCCTGCCTTCTCCCTCTGTCTGCTGCAAAGCCACGGCCAGCCACAGCCACCGCCGGAGCTCTCGCGAGATCTGCCCGGGAGGAAGTGTATAAAAAAAAGGCGAGGGAAACGTTAATGCAGGGCATTAGGACGGCATATATTCCACCCCCCCGCTCCAGCTCGTCACGAGCTCATATACATATACATAGTATGCATATTTGGGATTGTATTGGAAGAAAGACACGTCCTATACACACTCGGGTAAGCTTTTCAATTCGTTTCTTTCCATGCCGCCTCTGAATTTCGTGTTATGATTTGGTATCTGGAAAGTCTACCTGTATTTAACATAAAATGAGAAAATGGCCACAAACAACACGGCATGTTACATGCTTTCTTCATCTGCTAACTTACAAAAGCATTAATTTGGTCGTGTTATCCTGACTTTACTGCTTATTTTCACTTCTGTACATGCATTAGGCCAAAGTCATTGATAGGCGTCCTGTCGATGTCACACAAGTTCCTCGAGTTTTATAAAAGCTTTACATCTTAAACCATTTATCACCCTCCCAAAACTGAATCTCGTTTTATATTAAATGGCATTGTTGGATATTATTAGTTGTAATGAAATTCATTAGGAAGATTCATAACAAGTCCTGTTTCATTCTGTTTAGCTTTAAGGTAAGTGACATCATATGATTTAGCTCATTTCTGACTGTGTATATTTCCTGCGTGTATTAGTCAAACTATCTCGTTTATTTATCCATTTTAGATGTTGGCCTCTCGTAGCCTTCGGGAAATGCTTTGGTTGGCCTATAGAGTATGTATGCAAAGTAAAGGCTTTAATTCCTAATTAGTATTAACTGCCTGTTGTCGTGATGGGGAGTTTGCCCCTGTTTCCCTGTAAATCGATTTCATATCAATATATGTTTACTCACCTTTGAGGTGCGGCCTAAAACGAGATATTTTCTGTCTTCTTTAACTGTGGCTGTGGGCAGCTCGGCGTCATTTGAGAAGCCACAGAAATGCATCGAAAAACGGTCACGATGCAACTTAGAATCACTGCAGCCGTGAGCTCATCTACCCTAAAGTCCAGATTCGTCGTTTTAACGATATATTCTGTGTCCGCAGGCTGTCCGTCTGTAGGGAATGGAAGTGATAGCGTTACTTCTAATATTTGGCCTTTGCCGCGACTGTCAAGTCATGTTCTTTTTTTGGGGTGGGGGGGGGCTCTCTAAAGTCATACCTTAGTGACTGAAATCACACTTTTGTCAGAATAGAGTCTCTGGTCGTGTGCGCTGTGGTGCGGTGGAGTGGCCAGGCGTCTCACAGGCCTGGACTCTACTTTCGAGGCCTGCCTCCTCCCATAGAATTCAGCTGTGTGTCAGGCCAGCTGATTGCATGCGGCCGACTGTCAAAGCTGTTTTTTTGTTTTTTTTGAAAGCAGCAAGCCATGCAACAGGAGCCTAAAGTATGCGCTGGCGAAAAGGTCTGCGTGCAAATCATCGGCCTTTGCAGTGAAACCCTTGGAGGCCACAGCACATGGCTGTCGTTGAACAGGACTATATTGACGAATCAAAGCTGTTTAACACATCACCTGTGAAATTCGGATACATAATATATTGTTTGTAATATTCTAATGACATATTTTCTATTTGCATATTTTTTTCCTGTTTGAACAATTTAATAGGCTGGGTAAAGCATCCTTTCGTGGGAACACACTATCCTGACGCAGTCGATACAAGCGCATTAATCAAATTACTTAAAGCGTATGAGCCCATATCTTTAAAAAAAAAAAGAAAAAAACGTAGCCTATATTCGTTTGTGCCACTTTTCTACGTCTGCACATCAGATCTGAATGTTAAAATATTAATTTCACGGATATTTTGCATCGCTGGAAGCACAATGCTGTATGAAAAAAAACCAAAAGAAAAACATGTTCTATTTTTTTTTGCGAAAAAGAGAGAACTCGTGGTTTTAACCAACCAACAGGTTGGATGCATGTGAAACCTATATAAAGACAAGAATGGGGGTAATAATTATTTTTTGTAATATATATTGTATATTATTTTCTATTTTAGTTCAGCACTGAGACGAATTACTATACTGAATCTTACTTAAGGCACGCCCTAACGACCATCGGCATATTTAAGAGTTCCCATAACTTTCGAACTGATTTAACTCTTTCAGTCAGCATTCGTTATGCACCTCAGATATATCTGATAATGGTGAGCTGTGATCCTTAAACCTTTATTCAGCTTAAAACGACTTTGTTTGTTCTACTAATGGGCCAGTGGAACCTCTGAGCTGTGATCTCTCCTTGTGTATTGTTTCAATGTGAAATGTATTGTATTTTCCCTCATAAAGTGGGAAATAAATATAAATCACACAGACTAAATTAAAAATAAATGTTATAATATTATTACAAATACAAAGTTAGTTGGACATTTGAGTAACACGGGCATTTTCCTATATGTGGGAGTTTTAAAGCTGTTTAAAGGCCTTTGTAGTTAAGTCTTAGCCATGAAAAAGGCAGAAACGAAAACACATCAAATATGCATTAATACATGACTTTTGATTCAAAGATAGGCTAATTTTGAAAATATTTTTATTTCTATGAGTGATTATTGTCACGAAGTAAATATATCTTTAGATGTCAAATTGCAATAAAATTCCAAAAACGGAATAAACATTTGTTAATATGGCTAAAGCTTTACACACGTTATTAATGATCAACATTAAAACAATCCAGAAGTCCAGAAGCTAACGTTATGTGCTAATATCCAATTGTCGAGGCTGATATTAGAAAAGCTGGCGGAGGGCAAAGAAGTTGATGATTTAAATTTAAATTTCGTTAATATTGGACCAAAGTGTTGAACATAACGTAAATAAATACCGTAACCCTAATGTAAAACAATTTAAATTATAGCGTATGAGTCAATGAACGATGCCTCTGCACACCTAGTTCAAATTTGAGTTGCCGTCTGCATGTGCTGCAAGGGGAGCACGAAGGCCTATAAAGGCGTCATATAGTTGAGTTGAGTTGATTCTTCTTTTTGACTTCCTTATCTAACCTTTGCACCGTGCGTAGATCTATTAACCTATGCAGATAAACCCGGATCCCTCAAAGGTCGCCCGGCCTCGTGCATGCTCAGATGCAGCAATATATCTTCTTGACTCGCAAAATCCAGTTGTGTTTGTCTGCTGGAGTAAAAAAAACAACATCCACGTTGGGGGGAAAAATAAAATAAAAATAAATATGTATACATATTTAAAATACATCTCAATGCATGATGTCAAACACGATGTGGGGCCGCGTTGGATTTTTCATGCAGAAACGTAAGTTATATGGGCCTTTTAGGGGGTTGTCCTCAGCGTGGCCAACCTTCGCTGCAGTTATATTGTCCGCCTCGTTGAGTTGATTTAAGTGCACACTTTTGATTCGTTTCTATCGTTCAAAGTAAAGCGACTAAATGCCACGCCACGGTGAAGCGCGTTTTCTCTTTTATTCTGCTCATCCAGTTGCAGGTTGTGTAATAAGGAGAGATGATGTAATTAGAGACTATATTGAAATTCAGACGAGATCTTATTGCTTTGCTATTAGATAGTAATCTGCGAGGAATGTACAGCATGTTCCGCTTCCTACCTGGGCCTCGTATTATTTTTTGCCATACCGTCTTATCCTATTTCTCCCCACAGGACTATTTCTGTCTAATTTACTCAGCCCGAATACCGTGTCTCTGTGCGGAGGTTCGTCAGCTGCTGGGACATTTCCCGGCCTTTGAGTTTCAACAATCTATCATTTAATTAGTGCTTGCACTTTGCCGAGGAATCCCCCTTCCAAACGAGTGTGAATCGGTTATCTGATTCGGATCAGGTGCCGAGGTCGCGTCCGGAGCAGATTTCCGCCTCGACGGGGACTTGTCGCGTTTTGTCACAAGGCCGTGATCACCCCACAAAGTTTTGCGCTGCATCACAACACAGGCACGCGGCGCCGCTCCACACGCAGCACCGCTTTCGCCGCCGGATCGGACACACGGGCCCGATGCTGCTGTGTGATGCCTCTGTAAACTCTGGCACACACTTGGCTGCGCGCCGGGACACTTAAACGCGACAGGACAGCAACAATCCGAATGACATGTTTATAAAAAAAAAAAAAAAAAAAAGAAGGCGTCATTCCTCCAGGATGAGATCCCGTTACCTACCGTATAGCCCGCTGTGTGGAGGCGCTGCGCCTCAAAGCCTCGACGGCGAGCCGCAGGAGACGAGACGAGACAAGGGCATGAGACTCCGGCGAATCTGCGATCGGCGGCCTGCGGTGACAGCGCGGCAACCCTGCTCCTGCTCGCTTCACAAGATGGACAAGGGACGGCGAGTCGTGGCACGGACAGCGACACACGCACAAGTTCAACGGCGCACGTCTCACCTCTGATGTCAACACGCAACTTGCTCGGCGTACGTGCGCCTCCCCTCGGCCACACGGAGGAGTCGCAGCCTTGTGCCTTCTGGCGGTCGATAGGCGTCGAGAGAGCAACCATTCAAGCGACTGTAACGGAGGGCAGGGTCTGGAGGCGAGAGTTTGCACTGCTGCCATCGACACAACCTGTGTTGCGAGTCACCTTAATCTCCCTGTACACGTGGTCGATTGTTTCAGGGGATGCATGTTACATCCGTACAAAAAAAAACCCTTCTCGTATATTGCGTGTTGGTGCTAAGAGGGTTGTTGAAAGAAGCACTTCACTTCAGCAATTCCTGTCACAGGAATTAGCTCCTAATTACACAGTGGGCTGCTGGCTGACCTCGTGCCTGGGCCTCACCCAGCGCCATCGGCACAAGTTATAGACCTTGTATGATTTCAGGACCACGGAGAGCATCCAGGTCTGATTCAGCTCTGCAGGACCTATAGGTTCCACTATGTTTTATATACGTACAGCAAAAATATGTATGTTTTGAGAGTCGTCGTTTCTCTGATGCAGTGTTATTTAATATAATAATGAATTGGCATTGAGGGAAAAAGAAACGAACAAACAAACAAAAAACACCGTTATTTCGGACCACACTGAGAACCCTTTTAGTTTGACCACACATTTACTATTCTGCTTGCTGCAAGTAACTGATTTACAGCAGCGTTTTACGCAAGTTTGTGTCAGTTTTCTACTCAATAGACTGGTCAGCAGGTGTCGCTCTTTCTGAATACAGTCTGTGCAACATCTTGTATCCGCATGCTATTTGCTATACCAAACCAATACTATCATAATTTCACCTGGGCCTAAACGTCACACACAAACATGTTGATAATCACATGTATTGTCATCATTTTTTTTTATTATCCTTTCCTATTAAGGAGTGCTAAAGGTGCTCTCTTTGTAGTACTTTATCATGTGAACACGGCATACAGTATTGTGAAAAATGGAATTTCTTAACTTATTTTCTCCTTCTAAAGTAATTAAAATAAAGTTTTGAGTCTGCTCTGTCCCCAGTGTACAACCTCCCTTTATTTAGCAGTATGGATTTGATGCGGTGCTTCAACATCAGTTTTTTTTTTCAGAGGCAGAGCAGCGAATGTGACCTGAATACAGTGCACGACTTAATGGGATGAGACGCAAAACTCATTCAGAACAGTCTCCTGAAGAATCTGAAAAAGCTTTCGCAGCCTTAGTCATCGCTGCCATATGATTTCTCTAGGCCCGGTGGAATATATGCGGCTGTATTTTTCACTCTGAACCTATTTGGGGGTTGTTGTTGTTGTTTTTTTGTTTTTTTGAAGAGATGCCTTGGCTACAGTGAGATACGATTTTGAGGAGGGACGGTCATGGATTCGTTTTTTTTTTTCATTATAGCGCGAGATCGCGGCTTATTAAGCACCATGGAGTGATTGACGCACAGTGAGTGTGTTCAGGGAGTGAGGAGACATCGGTTGCCTGTAGCTCCCAGCTCCCAGCCTGCGTTTTTTCGTTGACGGAGCCCCTTGGCAATCGGCATCATTTTCTCTCCGTCTGTGGCTTGTGGGGGAGGCGGAGAGAGAGCCGCGGTGGAAGGCGGCGTATTGGCGTTATAGCTGCCGATCGGAAATACTGCCTTTCTTTTTTTTGGGGGGGGGAGGAATGAAACGTGGCTTTTGTTTTGCGAGCGGACTACCAAACTTGTGCTTCACTGCAGCATTTTGCGTCTTTTGCCTCCGCTGCAGATGATCCCGAAAGCCATCACAGCGGAGCCCCGCCACTGACATTTTTGGGCAAAGATAACAGTGGCGTCGTCTTTGCAGTGGAGGCTACTATGGCAGCATAGGGGGCATCTTGTGGAGGGGAGAACCCGCCGATTCCTCGCTTGGCGCATCGGCAATGCCTTATTATTAGCGGACAGCCGTGACTGGATGTGATCGCCAGCGTCGCCCCGCGGTCCCCCCCGTTTCCAAGCTGCTCTTTCCCCCATTGCAAATCACTCGAAAAAAGCAGCGGATCCCGATGGCATGGACACTTATGCAAGGTCTGCCGCGCTGCCGTGCTACTGGAGCCTACTTGCCGTCTCTTCATTCAACCCAGCTCCGTCGCCATCGCCCCGCAGCCGAGAGAGCCCTGCCGCAGCGCGACCAGCGACCACCGAGCCAAAGCAGGCGGCATGAGGCTTGATTCAGTACATTTATCCATGCTGGTCATCGGGGTCTCGTTCGCCTGCTACTCCCCGAGTTTGAATTCCCTGCAGGACCAGGCTTACAAATCCACCGTGGTGATCGAGGGCAAGGTGCAGTCTACGCCTGTGAACGTCTCCGCGGAGCCGTACCGTGTGCATGTCAGAGTGCTGGATGTTTGGCCCCTGAACAGCGGGGGTCTGGAGCGAGAACAGCTCGTCACCGTGGGGGAATTTGGATCCGAGGCTCCGTGCACCAAAGTCAAGAGGAACCACAAGTACATCTTTTTCATGGACCCCACGGACGAGCCCTTGGTTTTCAAGGCATCGTTCGCGCCCCTGGACACGATTGGAAAGAACCTTAAAAAGGATGTTGGGAAGATCTTGTGTGAGGACTGCGGTAAGTTAATGTATTGTGGGATTACCGGTGAAGTCCAACCCGGAAGAATGAGTGGTCTCTTAACGGCCCCGGCGGCTAGGGGCTTCTGGTAACAGGTGCCCTGTTGAATTGGGCTTATTATGGCCACGGCGTGGTTTGGAGTCGGTGGGTACCCGATAGGTGCCTAAGGGGCGTCTATGCAGCAATTTTCGACAACTCTCGCAGGCTCCCATAGCCCACATGATCAATCAAACTCTCTTTCTCTCTCCTCTCCTCTCTCCCCCGAACTGCATCAGACATGCGCCTCGCGCTGTTGCTTGTGAGGAATTGCAGTTTGTAGCCTCGGTCTGGAACTATCTGCATCCTGCAAACCCGCATTATACCTTCAACCTTATGCACGCCTTGCGGTGCACCGTTTGGTGCCATGACTCGAAAGAGAGATTCCTTGTTTTACGTGCAAATGTCGTGTGATCACGGAGCACATGCATTCCATGGACCCGGTACAATTTCAGGACCAGGGACAGCGGCCTGTATCATTGGTGTCACGTGTGCCCTAAGCAAACTGCTTCCTGGGCTATATTTAGGTTCACGCCCTGCTTTAATGCTTTAATGCCCAACACTTTGGCATAGCCCCTCTTACTGTCCTGTATGCACGCATATGTGCAGTACAGACGGAGGGCTGTCATTGTGTGTGTGTGTGTGTGGAGCCCTCATCTGCAATCTATAGGAGATTTGTTGTTGTAAATGCTAAATATTCAACTATTCCAGGCCCTTTCCTTTTTCATTTTCATGCACAAGTAGTTCAGGAATGAGAAATGGACTTTGGTCAGTAGATGTCGCCCTCAGGGAGTGATTTTAATGTCACACCAGACACATTTTATTTGTAGTAAGGTGCTATTTCATTGTCACTGATGGATTTTCGAGGGTGCTTCAATTGCTTCAATTGACAAGGTTCTCTCTCCGTCTATTTCCCTCTCCCTCTGCGTCTTTTGTTGTGAGGTTTCGCAGCAAAAACAAAGATATCATTTGTGATTATATTGTTTAGGCTTTGGAACCTATTGATTAAGAACAATGCAGCATACTGTTGCACGGACGTTGCTGCAGTATTGCTGCACACGAATCGGCAACATTAATTCATGTGCATGTATGTATGGATGCCGAGACACACTGTTTGTCTTTTGCTGCAAAACGGTGTATCTTCACCGTGGCCTCACGACTTTTAATGTCTTCAGTCGGTTAGAACATATTAAGAAACATCCCCATTTTCCAATCATATGATTGACACAGTTGTATTACCACTCAAGTGTTGCGGCCTGTAGGACATCATTTGTATTGCTTTGTTAAGTTCACTTACCCCGTACTCTCCCCTTGCTTTTTGGTTCTTGCAGCACTTACTCTGGCTTTTTTTTTAAACTCGTCACTCCATTAGAGAGCTAACATAAAATGTTCTTCAGTACTTCTAGAGTTTCTCGACAGCCCAAAAAATCCCCCGTGGATTATTTTGCCACTTAGCAAAGCTTGTGAGAGCTGTGATCACACTGGCATGGCCACCTCTCCGTGTCACCTGAGAGAGTTGCCACTCCCTCTTCCTGGAACTCTCTAGATCTTTTTTTTAAATTTCGTTCAAAGTACCCAACGCCATAGCTAATGTTGCTGTGGTGGGCCATTGTAGTAGAAGGGGATTCCTACTCGGCGTAATTGATTTTTTTTCCTGACCCCAGCTCTCCTCCCCAATTATGACATTTCCAAGATAGCCATTCATACAGATACTACAAACAGCCATTCCATTGACATTATCTTGTCCCCTTTGAGCCCCGTCCTTCATTCAGCTGCGACTCAAGGTCGCACCATTCTGTTATCTTTCCATTTCCCTCATGTTACGTTCCCTAACATTGCATACGTATATCTATATTACTGCCCGTGATGTCCCGGCCTTGATCCTCAAACTGCTTCATATGTGGTTTGGGCCCAGACATTGATCCCAGACCCACTTAGCACGCACCCCAAAACTTGCCTTAAATCCCTCTCGGGCAGAGGCACACAAGCTTCCCAGTGTTCGAATCTGGGGACTGAACATGTACATCCTGTACAGCTCTCAATGTGATGCGCTTGTTGTCTCCTGGTTCCCAAGGGCAACGCTCACCACCTGCACCCTCTCCTCATATCTCAGTCAGCTGGGAGTTTTGACATCCTGTTTTTTTAGACATAGAATACAAAAAACATGTCGCTACAGAAACGTACAACAAACACAAGCTCACCTCATCACATCTGCCCTCCATACTTGCCTCCAGTGCCACGAACAAAATTGTCTTGTGTCGAACAGACTCTAAACATTGCAGCCAAGTACTTTATCCTTTGTGACACGTCCCTGATCATGACCAAACACGGTCACCATTAAGAGTTTGCCTTATGTGGCTCACTTGTCGCTTATTGCTGGAGCTACGACAAATAATGTAACCAAGCCCTGTCTCCTATTTGTTGGTTCACATCTTGTTGCCAGCTTGTCGTGTCCTGGGGAGACCTGGTGTAGCGGGAGTAACCACGGGTGTGGTTTTGAGCACTTGGTACTACTTTTGTAGCTACTTATTTGTATGTGGACCAAATTTCGTCACAGCAATAGCACTGCTGTGTATCCATGAAGAGAATGATGACATTTTACAAGTGTGTAGCTAAAATCACCACGAAGGCCACGTTTAAAAAAAACACAAAAAAAACTGTGTCATCAGACTGATAAGTACCGAGTGCTCATGTAATAATCTAGGTCAGTAACGTCAACATGCAAACAGAAGCCGAGGCTGGTGGAATCATATGGTTTCTATATTTAGGCCTGGTTTTAGCTTGTTGAGTATATACTTACAAGCAATTTATTAGGATCCCCATACCTCTCGTTAATCTCAAAAGCGCCTGCATTTTTGTGACAGATTCTTGCGAAATGTTGGAAACCTCGTTTCTTAGATTCTTCTCCATGGTGATACGTTTTTATATCGCATCATTTCGGCAGAATAAGCAGATCGGTGAGTGGGGAGGCAACGTCATCCTCATGAAAGCAGTTTAAGACGACCTTTACCTTTTGACATGCCGGGAGTAGCCTTCGGTCATTACTAGCAGCAGTCTGGCCTGTTGACACGAGGCGAGATGTGTTGCACTCTTGGACTTTCTGCTCATAATACTTGTAAAGAGTGATTATCTGCATTGACGTCAAAGTTGGGTGAGCTTGTGCTCATTTGGTCATTTGACAACATAGGTGAAACCTAATCCATTCAGACACTGAGATTTTACTACAATTATAATATGCTATTTATCTTCTATTCCTAAACGTTTCATTGCTGCTATGATACACCAAAATATGCTGTAGTGCAAGCTCAAGAATATTGCTACGGTGAAAGAGCTGTGCTCTCGGTGAGGCCCCTGGCTTGAGGAAACTTATGTAATTGCGTTTTGTGTGTACATGTATGTGGGTGAATTCAGACTGGTGGGAGAGCTGCAGTAGTAAAACACAGTACGAATTGGTGCGACAGTTAAGAATATGAATAAAAGAAGGTCTGCCCTTATAATTGTAATTAACAAAAGTGCAAATCCTTTTTTTTTTCTTGCAGCAGGGTTGATTCATTCCAAATGAATTAAGGCCACTTATGTCTTTGGCGTAAATGAACGCTTTCAGTGTTGTTTCTGAATGCACATTCTATCGCTGCGAAGGCCCACTGTATCCAGGTCGCAGCTGCTGCATCGAGGTGGTAGACGAGCCTAATTTTGCCCCCGAGCTGTGCATCTTTTCCACGAAGTGAGAGAGTTGCTTAAAAGAGACAGACATTGAATATGAATGACAGCTGCTGATGGCCATTGGGTGTCTGCGCATACCCTGCAAATTTGTTTGGCAGCGGTCTGAATCAACATGCATCTACAGGTTTGGCCATTATAGCCTAATAGCACCCTGAAGTGCAATTCGGCAAGCAGTTGCCGATTGGGACAAAGGTGCTCATTTATTGTATTCATCCCGGAGATTATTGTTATGTGCAGGATGTGTGTGTTTGTTTAGATAAGGATGATTGAGGTGTTCTCCGCTGTCAGTGCTTCGGCCTCTGTGGTCTGCAAGCTGCTTTGACTGGGGCTGCGCTGAATCTTTCTGGCGACCGTTTTGCATGTTCACTGGGTCGGCGACTCCACTCTGACAGGACAACGTGATGTATATTTATAAGATGCGTGGGGGTGGGAAAAAAGGGGCATGGCCATTTTCAGTAATTGGCTGCTCATTTTCCTGTCCCGTTCGGCTTTTCTCCCAATCACTCGGACGGGCACTCCACATGTCTAAAGACACCAAAGACCGAATTGTGCAAGCCATTATTATGGCAGATGCTGCATATTGCACTGACAGACCCGTTTTCATGGTAGAGTTGATGTTTGCTTATTGAGGTCAGAGCGGATACCTGTTTGCAGAGCACAGCTGTCACAAAGCAGATGTGTGATGGGAAGTGTTTGGAGCTCGGAGCCTTTCAGTCAATGGGATCCCCTCGCCCCCTAAAAAAAAAGAAAAAAAAAGAAAAATCAAATCAGGGTCGTCAACAGGTGTTGTTTGGGACTGATTCTGTTCACCGTTCATCGCCACGAAACGTGTGTACCAAGAAGACCAGCCTCTGACTTCTCACAGATGGAAATGTGTTGTTTGGGGGTGCGAGTTTGTGAGCCAAATCTTGGTCGAATTCACCACCGTGCCGGCCAATTCATTTATTCTCCAAAGCGCCGTGGGGTGATGCAGACCTCTACCCCATCTTTTGGTCTTCTCATCGTTTTCTTTGAACACACATTCAGCAATATTGTCATGGTAGATGGCAAAATATTAAAATACATATTTTCACCAACCCAGCCGTCATAAATATTACGCAGCTTACAGTTGAGATAAGGGTTACAGGGTGTTTTTTTTTCCCAAACTAGAAAGCTGTGTCAGTTTTCACCCCTCGTACGAATTGCAATACTATAATGTAGCAATAGCGTGTTTACTGTGAGCAGATGTGGCCTTTATGCTGCACGTCGTGCGGTTGCTACACAGTGCCATTACGTGCGATGTAGTTTACAGGAAACTAGTACAACCCTGCAATAATCAGGATGAAGGCATTGTGTGTATTGTTAAGAGGATCTAGTCTAGAGCTATGCAGTTAGTTAAGCTGTCTGTCTCTAATCCGTCTACATGGCACAGCCACTTCCATTACCGCCACAAATAATACCAATTGAGTCATTTCTATTTGGCTAGTTACTATAATTAATGTCACGGTATGACATCATCAGGGGGACATGCACACCTAAATGGAATGCAGCCATGGTTAAGGCTGTTAGTTGCACAAAATGTCCGCCTCGCGAAAGAGATCGAAGCGGTTTGACAGGCATTTCACACCAACTACACTCTTACGAATAGATCCACCATGTGTCACGGACCTGCCAGTTTTCAAGTTTGAGAAAGTTACGGGAAAATTAGAAAAGAAGTGAGGGTTATGACTCTTGTGTTGCAGAAACATAGGGATTGGATTGCATTTGTTTTGCGTTTCTTTGTCTGCATAATTTTTCAGTTTGTTACATTGTTCCAATGTTCAGCTTAGGGAATTTAAAGTTCCGGAATTATGTGCATGAAGACTTTCAGTATCACGCTCCTGAATGACTTTAACAAATATGTTGGTCGAAGTTTTTGCTGGTTTTTGCAAGAGTAGATTAAGCCGAGAATTTCGAATGCAGATTCTCCTGTCGACTTTGTATTCCTATCGCCATCTGCGATGGAAAAAGGACTCGCCGCTTGCGTGGCCCGAATCTCTCTGGACACAACCTCAGGTTGTCACCACCCCAAAATCTGCTGCACAATAACAACATACCAGCACTTTAGTCCTAAATGAGCTGCTTACCCACTCTGCTGGGAGAGATACCGTACTTTCCACCGTCTGTTTCACGTGCCCTTTAATTGCTCATACGCCAAAGTCAATGCTTTGGGTGATTATACATGCTGTAATTCAGAATTAAGTCACGGAGAATAATGGGTTTATTTTTAGGTTCAGAAGGACGAGAAACTGTGAGAATACGCGTGATGTTTGGAACCGCTTCACGTTTGCTCCTAAAATCATCGGTGCGCGTGCGACGTGACCTTCAGCACTGCTGCAAAACTCTGCCTGCAACCAGGTGGCGGAGATCAGGCGTCAGACAGAGGTGCAGGTTCGGGTCGGCCGCCGGTGCTGCGAATGCAGATAAGTCTGGCGGCTAGTGCGACCGGTGCTCTCCGTTAATCTGTCTTCAATTCATACACGGGGATAAAAGCGGCTTGTGGATCCGCAAAACGAGTCCGAAGAGCCGCAGTTTACTTTAGCTTTGTGTCAAAAGTAACGCACCTATATTTAACCATCGGTCCGTGGCTATTTTTAGTGGGACTTTTTTTGATATGATCGTGAGAGCACTTTGAAGTACATGACCCCCGATGAATGGGGAAATGGTGTGTATTTAAATAGCACTTTTCCCGTCTTGGAAGACCACTCGAGGCGCTTTACACTGCAGGTTTGCCGTCTACCCAAATTTAGACTCATTCATACAGGGCTACGCTTTTCCCCACTTTTCGCACACAGTCCCGCACTGCATGCTGGCTATACCCTCAGGAGCAAGTTAGGTTTCGGCGTTCCTGCCCAAGGACACTTCAGAGAAACCGGAACCCCACGCTGACCTTCTGCTTAGTGGACGACCCGCTCCTCCCTCCAGAGCCACAGCTGCTCAAGAAGGGAGGAGGGGGTCGTGTAAACACATGGCCAATTATTTCCCCTGTTATTAAGATATCGAATGTTATGAATACACGCTATATAGTTTAGTTGCTGGGAGGTTGTGTTGGACATATGTGAGTAAGCCCTACCGTCCCACGTGTCACCATTTTCAAAATTGGCTGTATAAATGACATGCCATTTGCAGAATATTAACTTTATTTACACCTAAACTGCTGTAAGTAATATGCATGCCTGTGTTTAGTTAAGCTGAATAGGGGACGAGGGAGAAACCTATTATAGTTATCGTTTTAGTTACCTATACATTTTCCTTGTCGCCATAGCAATGATATAACACAAACGATTGCCTAGATTATTTACTACAGTTTCCCCTGATTCGTATACACTGTAGTTCTTTATCCTTTATATATTTTTGCAGTTTTGTTTCCTTTTGTATCGCTGCTTCGCATAAAACAGCTGTTTGTTCAGAACTGAGGACTGAGGAAACAGAGGAACTTGCAGGAAATCTCTTTACGAAAGGGAAGGGCGGTCAAAAAAAAAAAGGTAAAAAAAAAAAAAAGAATTCGCTGTATTTTGGGTTGAGCACAGTTTTACCCTGCCTTTCCAATAATTGGGACTCTGGCTTTTTCAGCCAGTGAAGAATGTTGCCTTCACCACAATGAGGCAGTATATGATCAGGATCGGGAAGCAGGACGACCTCGGAAAAGTTGAAAGGGGGGATGAGTCCGTTGGGAATGTCAGAGCAGTTGTTAGCGCGACTGCCCCCGTGGCTGGAGCTGTGTCAAAAAACACTGAAAAGCCCCACAGTGATTGCACAGTCCCGGAGATATGTACAGGACGACAACTGTGCGAGTCGCTGCCTCTCTCGATTGTACTCTGTTCAGAAGAGGAGGCCAGCTTTCCACAGCGAGACCTACGCTGTTAATCCTGCAGTCAGCCGCAAGCGGATGCGTTTGGGACTAAACTGACAATGGTGCTGTGGCCCCCGCCAGAAACAGTCCTGTACAGTGTTCGGCTGTGGTCAACAGAAACATGCCCTGCGGTAACTCTACAGCAGGTGTGTGGATTAAAAAAACGTCCCTGTCTGTCACCTAGTACCGGATAGTGTCAGGATACAAAAGAAATCCTAAAATGATACCATCACGGCGTCGGATGAAGATATATATTTTTGAATCGCAAGTGGCTACACATTGCACGGTGTACGTGGCCCGATTGAAATACCACCCCCAATAAATCACGAGGACATAAAAGCCAAGGAATTCAGGGCAATAGCTTGATGGATAATTTGCCCCATTGTTATTTTTCATCGGATATCACAGTGGTGTTTTAACGTGTTTTTATTGGCCTGCTCTCTATGACTTTGGATTCCCATTGCTTTGTGGAAGCAGTTTAGGTTTACCCTGTCCTTTGAATCATTCAGTAATTTGCAGCTATCTTGGGCTGCAATACTCTTCCTTCACAGGCTGCAGCCGGTGCATGTAATTAAATATTTAAAACTTTTTTTTTTTTTCCCCCCTGTGCACAGCATGAAAGGTAGTCGACAAAATTAACCCCTTAAAGTCATACGTTCTGGCAGTCGCAGTAAACCGAGAGACGAATTGCAGTGATTACTACATATGAGAACGAAATCGCGGGCACAACAAAGGTATGCAGAATAAAAAGAGCTCCCTCGCACGTGCCCTGCATTTCAGCACCGACAATAAGGTGTTTGTCCGTTGGCCTGAAGTGTTCGGTGCAGCCTATACTGCAGGCGCAGATTGACGAATGCTCTGAAAGGGGGAGCAATAAGCTGCCAGTAATTAGTTTCATGGCTATTAACCTTGTTTCATATGCATTTGGCTTTGTTCGCACCTATTGACATTCCTGCGATTAACCCTGTTTAGTCTGGTAATCCAGCTCTGGATCAATGTATAACTCGGAGAAACCCGTGTAAGCTCATTTTTGAGGGATCTGAAACCCGAAATAAGCGGCTTGACTCCTACCGATATCAAACCGGTTCCCGTGGCCCGTAAATTCTCCTTCCAGCCACTTCTGGCGCCTGTTGTCTTTTTGCGGACCCTGTACTGACACTGCGTTGGATTCACATATAATACGCACACTTTTCCTTTTTTTTTTTTTTTTAACAGCATAATTGCATGTCACACCAGGCTTCTTTTCAGGAGTGTCAGGATCACACAAATTACCGTCGGGATCTACGTTGTTTTGGCATGTTGTTGTCGAAGTATCGTGCTGGCTCAGTCCACGGAGGGAGGGCGAAGCTGGCGGGCACGCATTTTTACGTTCTTTGGCTTGTAGATCTTTCCAGCCGTGGGCGTAGAGCCACAGACAACACATTCCGTAATATTCCATAAGCAGGTTTATGGGTGACAACAGCTACCCTCAATCGCAGGGTGTCAAAGGTTTGTGTAAACAGCTTAAGGTCTTCAGTGTCAACCTCAGCGGCAGTTTATTTATAGTGCCGCGCCACAGCCGATTTTTTTTTGCAGAAGCATGTGCGCGAGCCTGTTGCCGTTGTCGAATGATGACCTGGCGACGGAGGTGAACTCAGACTTGGGCAATGTCGCGCATTTTCGGTTGTTGCAGGGGAAACGAAATGTCCCGCTGGGGACCTCTGAAAACGAAACAACTCGCCACCTTTCTCGTGAGATTCTGAATTCATGGTGATGTTGTGGCCAAGCTGTTGTCAGATTTATTGCGGCGGCACAATGCCGCCGATTTCCAGATAGTGAGTGGCAGATAGTGTTGAGCAACAACGCAGCGCCACATACCACGTAGCCACACTTGTGGTGGGGGTGCGTGTGTTGATATTTTTTCATCTATCTCATAGTGTGATGCAAGTCGGCGCTGTTTAGAATGCCGGCCTTGGATAACTGATGGATTAGAACAGTTGGGAGGAAACCTGTCTCGCGCTGTTGTTGTTCAATTGTAGTTGTTGGTCCCTCTTCACTGCGTCGTCACCTCAGCCAAGGCGCTAGTTGGAGCCACAGGAAGCGGTGTGACACGAGGGACAGTGCGGGAGATAACCGCACACTCTCTCCGATATTCATTCACCACCACGTGCACCAGTTTCTAGTCCTTTCTAGTCCCGTCCTGTTGGGTTTTCATGGCATTCGGTCACCAAGTAATACATTTTAGAAACTTTTGTTGAAACAGCCAAAAGTCATCCCCCCCCGCCCCCCGTCTGATTGTGTTTGTCTGCGTCAAGTTGAGATTCAGAGAGTTTCATTAGGAATGCAAGCAATTTAAGGACATTTTTTGTCGGCTCAGCGAACGTGCTTGCCAAAGCCTGGGTGTGTTGTTCTTTTGGGTGATTGTCAGATTTTTCTGTAAAGTTCTTTTGCTGTAATTCTGTGTTGGCAAGCAGATGCATGTTTCCCCACCTCAGTTTCGAGATCGGCCAGTAGCAGAAGCGTGTTTCGCAGTGTGCAGTGATTCGAGCATGATTTAGTGCCATGTAGTCCTATATAAAAAAAAAAAAAAAAAAGAAAAACAAACAAAAAAACCACAACAACTCATACATGAAGTCAGCGTTTGTCCCGAACTGTAATATACCTATCAGTTATAAATATCCAGGGAAAGCTGACAGTGTCCATGACAGGAACTTCAACAGAAAACGATAGGGAACAAAAGGACCATGGGAAGGGCAACTGTGTTTGTGTGCAGCGTGCTGAAGTGTTGAAAAGAGGGGCTGCCGGCACTCCTGCTGGGCGCCTCCCGGTGTGTTTAAGGGACGTGTCCGGCCATGTTCGCCCCCGTACACACAGCACATATCCTGAGAGAAGGTTTGTTTCCTCAGGTATGTTGTAGGTGTGGATTGATGTGTGTCTTAACATGAAAAGACTTTAAACAGAATGGAATGGCTTGTTGGCAGTGTTTGGAAGTGGACCAAGACCAAATCATGTCTCCTGCCGCGGTGAACGGGGGTCTCGTCTGCGCCGAGGGAGGGGGGGGGGGGGGGGGGGGGGGGGGGGGGGGGGTCGTTAGGGTTGGTAGGGGCCGAGTTTTGTTTCAGCAGATTTTTCCGCGTGAACATCGGAGGGGAATGTCCTAATTCCGCGGCCGGCGCCCGCGGTGTCACC
Source organism: Colistium nudipinnis (assembly GCA_016785305.1). Lineage (NCBI taxonomy): Eukaryota > Metazoa > Chordata > Actinopteri > Pleuronectiformes > Rhombosoleidae > Colistium > Colistium nudipinnis. The sequence goes on from JAFBJU010001275.1 coordinate 201,137, forward strand.
ATCCCGAACGCAACACCGAGGAGTTGATCAAAGATTATGACACGACGGCTGCTGACTCACACAGGAATCACTCGTAAACAACAGGGCGACTCGACACTCGATCCTGAATATTTACTGTACATCCAAATACGTGTTTCAGCTCCCCAATCGTCCCGCTGCGAAATGACTAGACACTCGACACCCACAGTGGCTCCTGCGTGCCGTCTGGGTTTCTGAAACCAGTGACGCCATCAAGTTAAGTCCTGCAGCTCTTGAATGATTTTGGGGTGCGATAGCCAAGGAAACGAAATCACTCGCATGCAAAATGCGGCACGGGGGCTCAGATATTGTGGCTAATTGAGACGGACGATCAAGTATTAGGCCTGGATAGTTCAAAAGATAAACCCATGCGTGTCTGCCGGTGATTACTCCTGCATGCATGCGTGCCGGGAGGGGGGTGGGGGGGGGGGATGGTGTTTTGGTAGTAGTGGCTGTTACTCTATCCTTTACCCTTGCTTTATTCTGACCTTCCACCAGTGCTCCTGCTCATTATTGTGTTGCTCTAATCTGGAGGGGACAGGACTGGGTGCAGAAGAAGTGTATTTATCTTCCTGCACAAATAGGACCTCTTTCCATCTGGTCCCTGCTCAGCTTGTTGTTGAAAGATAGCGAGCAGCGCAGAGCGGGCCTTTCGGTGTGTGCGCGCGTGCGCGCGTGTCTGTGTGCGTGCGTGCGTGCGTGCGTGCGTTTGGGTCTGTGTGTGTGTGTGTGCGCGTGCGTGCGTGCGAGTGCACGGGTGAACGGAGATGTGTCCCAGCTGGCCCGCAGACCGGCACACTCACCATCACCTCACTGCAGCAAATGCAGACAAGAGAGGAATATATCTCCCCCTTGTGATATTGATACCCCTCAACTCCGGGGGTGTTTTACCCCAAATGAGAAAGCAACATTCCTCACAGAGGTCTGTTGTACTTGTGTGTAAGCCAGTAAGATCAGGGTTACAGAAAGTCCCTGTAGCGTGAGCCCTGTAGCCCCATTTCCGTTTTCTTCTCCATCACGTCTTTTGGGATGTGTACTTTTGCTACTCATTGTCTAGGCATGTTTCTTTTCATTCCCTTGTTTTCTCCATGACATGAGGTCCCGCGAGCAGGCAGTTATCGCACCGCGAATGGCCACGGGCCAGGAAATCACTGTCGGCGAGCCAGCGTTACAAAACGTCGCAAACCGAACCTGCAAAATAACACCAGCATCGGCTCTTCGTTTGGTTCCCCGTTGAAACACACCGTCAACAGTTTGGTCCTGTGGTCAACGAGTTGACGCCGTGCCGTGTGGCCTGTTTGCTGCATTCCGTACTTATCCTCGCCAGCATAGTTTGGTATTATATTATTGCTGCATGGGTTTTTGAGCAGCAGTGCATAATCGGTGTGATGCTGTTGGCTAAACCTCAACTATTAGATTTTAGGCCAGAGATCTGGGGCTGCTCCTCCATCATTAAGCCGCTCACGCTGGTGGCGGTGGCTTGGCTAATTGGGAATTATTAAAGCCTGAGCTAGCGCTGACCTCTTTCTTGGTGTGGGGGTGGACGGTCACTGGCGCACTTGGCCCTGGCTCCATCTGCTTTC
>JAFBJU010001275.1:207737-210314 GCA_016785305.1 Colistium nudipinnis
AACCCTGAAAGTGGCTTTTCTTCTGCCCTGACGTCACAGATACTCACCTTTCTGACACATACATAAACTATATGCCCACCCACAGACACACACACACACACACACACACACACACACACAGGCCCTGGGAGCGAGTCTCATCTTGTCGAGTAGTAGAGGAGGAAGTGAGTGTTGAGATTGTGGGGAGATAAGGCTGTAGGGCAGCAGCTCTCAGGCTCGCCGTAGCTCCCCTTGCCCGTCCCTCGGTTACCTCTGCTGACAGATTAGATCATCGCGAACAACCGCAGAGAGGAGAGAGCGGCTCATGTATTAAAAAAAAAACGAAAGAAAAGCACTACATTGGGCCTGATTGACGTGTCGGGGCCTTGGCCGCCATTTGACCTCCCCAGCTTTCCTGCCCACAGATGAGGCTTACGCTATTGGGTGTGCTGACCTGTCAAGACATGACCCCTTTTCTGCTGCCCCTTCCAATCCCTGCCGCCGCCGCCGCCGCCTCCTCCTACTCCTGCCGAGTAACGTCAAGACTCCTCCGAGGGCTGGAGCGCTATAAACCTCGGGAGGGCCCTGCAGATGACTCACCTACAGATTTTTTCTTTTTTTTTTTTTTTTCTTTTAAACACGCGAGTTTCATTGAGAGTCGCTCTGCCGTTGTTTCGGCCTATTTTTATTTTCTTCTTCTGCCACTTAGCAGGACAGTGGAGTTCAGTAAGCATGAAATGAGAAAAAAAAAAAAAAGCAAAAAAAACAAAAAAAAAAACAATCTTACTCTGATATATAGCGGCTTCAAATCGTGTAGTCACAGTTTTGGATATGTCAAATGAAAACAAACAGATTAGCTGCAGCGGCGTCGTTGAAGTCGTATCTGCAATAGATATTGTGTGACACAACCCTGGAAAAGATTTTTTAAAAACGGTATTAAAGTCAGCCTGGAAGCCTTCAGTACTTTTTTTTTTTTTTTTTTTTTTCCCTCCATCATTCCCTGAGCTGTGTGTGTGTGTGTGTGTGCCTGCTGGCACTCCACTCAGCCCTGTCCTACCTCTATCCCGTGCGTCTCCCCTAGCCCTATATTCCCCCTGTTCTTCACAACTTCCTGATTTCGTTGAAAATAATAAGGAAACGTGGGATGCCCTCTCATCTTTTAGAGTGAGAAAAAAAATAAAAAATAAAAAAAAGGCAGATGTAAATGTGTTTGTTGCACATGTTGCAAGCGTCACGAATCCAGTGTGAAGGCTCGTTCCGGTGGGTCCTCTTATGCTGCGCGGACATTGATGACACCTCGCTGACGGCGATAGTGCAAGAGAGAAACACAAGCGCAGACATGCTGGGACGCGCCTGCAGTGCCGAGAGGGGAAGTGACAGACAAAGCAGGTGAGGAAGGGGAGCAGCTCGGGGGAGCCGAAGATGATCTTTTTTTTTTTTCATAAATTTGCTGTCTGTGACACAGAGGGCGCCCCTCGTGCGCCAGCAGAATCCGCGCCCGGGCCGATCTGACACAGGGGTGTGGGTGTTTTTTTTTTCCGGCCGGTTGACTGCGCCGTTGGTCCCGCTCTGCTTTTGCACGGGTCACTGCGAAGGGCGGGATGCTCCCGCCGTAGAGGGAGCCACGAGCGGGGTCGCGGAAGCACGAATGGGCCAACCTGAGATTTGCTGGTGGCCTCCTCCGCGGCCGGCCCCTCTCTCTCTCTCTCTCTCTCTCTCTCTCTCTCTCTCTCTCTCTCTCTCTCTCTCTCTCTCTCTCTCTCTCTCTCTGTCTCTCTCTCTCTGTCCTCGGTTGTGGCTGCAGGGCCTGGAAGAGCCACTGCTTATCTGAGAGATCCAGAATGGCAACAGTTGCTTGCCTTACAGCAATGGGAAATGCCTCACTCGCTCCCTCCCTCTTTCTTCCCTCCCTTTCCTCCCTCTGCAGTCTCTCACGTTTTCCCTCTTAGTTTCTTAGAGCAGTGCCTCTCCACCTTTCTCTCCCAGTTTTTTCTCCCTGCTCCCTCCCTCCCTCCTCTTCTCCCACTCACTCCTCTTCTCTCTCTCTCTCTCTCCCTCTCTCTCTCTCTCTGCCCTGCTGTACTTGATTGGTGAGAGTCTATATAGGAGGAGAGGCGCTCCGACAGGCTTCAGAATCCGGTGGTGCCCACTTGCCGCACGTTCCCAATAGGACTACCTGTGCGTTGTTTTTTTTTTTTTTTCTTGAGAGGATTTACTTTGTTCTGACAGCATGACGGAAACCAAGAGAAAGGAAAAGAAAGGGAGAAAGAAGGGTGGTAGAAAAGGACAAAAGGAGAAAGAGGCTGATCCCACAAAAGGTAATGGTAAATGAAAGGGGGTTTCTCTTGAGCATTTTGCGAATGCGCATATATATTTGTGAGCGTGTGTGTGTGTGTGTGTGTGTGAGAATAAAAGAGGGAGAGGAGGAGAGAGAGATAGAGTGGGGTAAAAAAAAAAAGAGAAAAGGAAAGTGAGATTACGTTTGTGTGACTGTATTACGGAAGTGTGGGACCAAGTAAGAATCCCCTTGGCTTGTCAAAGCTTGCCGCCAGCTTGTCACATGGATCGGTCTCCTAAGGTGGACGGGGGGGGGGGGGG
>JAFBJU010001275.1:223437-315430 GCA_016785305.1 Colistium nudipinnis
CCCCCCCCCCCCCCCCCCCCCCCCCCCCACCCCCCCCCCCCCCCCCCCTCCCCCCACCCCACCTGCGTCCAAAACCCCTCCTCTGTGTCTGCACGGCACGTGAGCACACGAGCGCGACTCCGCCGTGCCTTTTATTTTATTTTTTTTCTATTTCTATTTTGAAGCAAACGGGAGGCCCCCCGAAGAGAACGCCTATGGCGGGAAATATCGCCTTTCACCCGCACAGGAAAAGTGAACACCGAGGATCGCGAAGGATAATGAAGTGAGGAAAAAGGCGTCTTGGCGCAGCAGCGTGCTTCCAGCCCTCTCTCAGATAGAGAGAGATTGAGTGAGTGAGTGAGTGAGTGAGTGAGTGAGTGAGTGAGTGAGTGAGAGAGAGAGAGAGAGAGAGAGAGAGAGAGAGAGAGATGATATGTAGCACATGGCCGTGCCCGCCCGCCCGCCGTCTGCCGTGGCGAGGGGGCAGAGTCTGAGAAACCATCACTCAGCTCCACCACATGGTGAACGCGAGCCACCACAACCCAGCTCGGCGACGTCGCTTTTCTTTCTGAAAGTTCTTTTTTTTTTTTTTTTTTTTTTATACACACTGTATTTCCAAAAAAAAGGAAAAGGCTTCGGTCGATGGCGCCTGTTTTGTTTTTGTTTTTTTGTTTTTGTTTTTTTTTGGGTCGGCGACGGCGCAACTGTCCCCGTCAAATTTCGGAGGCACGAACCAGACACCCAGGCAATTCGTCAACGGGTTTCGACACAGGCCCTCCAAATAATATGGTTCCAAACAAACCGGACCCAGCCCTCGGGGGAAATCACCTACGCAGCCTTTAAATACCAACGCGATCGGCTTAAATTTAGGGCAACGATGCGTCACGTCAAGGGTGTGTAGGGAGGGATCCCTTCCTCTTGCCGCGATAACCAAAGCGCCTTCGCCCTTGTTGTTGATTCGGCGGCCGGTCGTTACTTTCGCCCAGGCGAGCCGCGCCCACGGTCGCGTCGCAGGGGCTGGATGGAGGTCGGCAAAACGAACGTCTTCGCGTCCGAACCTGAACACACACACACACACACACACACACACACTTAACCCCCTCGTGCATTTCGGGCCTTCCGCTGTGGCTTCGTGCCAGCCGTGCAGGTAGCCTTGAAGGACTGGACGGGGGCGGGGATTCGACGCCTGCCATTGTGTGTGTGTCCACCAAAAAAAAAAAAAAAAAGAAAAAAAACGTTTATTCAGTACAAACGGATGGATGCGGATCTCTGTTCCGTGACATAGATTCTCGGCATTTTTTTTTTGTGTTTGAATTTATCCAACCCCTCGGCGATAAAAAAAATAAAAATAAAAAAATAAATAAAAAAAAACAACAGCGCCAGGCTGTTGCTCTGCAATATTCCTGTACCAATATCTGCCTTGTTCCCAGAGCGGTGTTTTCAACAGGCTCATGCCCAACCCCCAGTGTAGAGGACCGGGAACCATTTGTTGTCCATGTGGTCTGACCTCTACCCCGTAATCAGTCTGGCATGGCAAGACCCGCTGGCCTTCTGCGCTCCGGTGTAGTATATCATCAACTGTTTTCTATAAGGCCGGTGTGAGGGAGCAGCGCTCGTCAAAAGTTCGCCGCCGGGCTCCACGTGGCTCCGGATTAAGGCCGGCCATTATCCCGCGGGCTGCTGTGTTGTGATAAGCGCTGGCGAGGCAGTCATGTGTCTGCAGGCTGCAGGTCACATCCTTGGGGGGTGCTGCGCGCAGCTCCGCTGAGAGAGTGTGTGAGCGTCCAGGAATGTGTTGATGGAAATCACAGCTGAACATATGATTGCTCCAACCCCAGCAGTCACGCTGGGGCCCACTGGCCACAATTTCGCGCACGCACGCGGGGCCCACGCGCGCACGCACGCGCGCACGCACGCGCGCACGCCCGCCCGCCCCCGTGCTCACTTTGAAACGCCCGCCCGCTTGCGCATACCTTCCGCGTTTCAACTCCACAGCCCTAAGCCTGACGCGGTGACCCCTGCCCCCCCCCCCCCCCACCCCCATCAGAAAACTTAAGGCTGAAAAGAACCTTTTAGCATCTATCCGACGGCGCGGTGAGCTCCGTTGGTTGAGCGGTGAACGGTGCCCCATAGGCATGCGCATCCCTTTTAAGCCCCACACATCTCCGCCTCGAGTTTTCTGTCCCATCACCTACCGTACATGCAGCATCTGACTTTTGCGTCCATTGCGTCCGTATCGTTCAGCCACAAAACAATCGATACATCATTTATCAGTTAGACGCGGGTGTGTTCATGAGCACCTTGTTCATGAATTAAATGAAGACTGATGGGGAGAAGGCATGGGACGCGCACGCACGCACACACACACACACACACACACACACAGAGGGAAAAAAAATATCATGAGATTTTCTAATACACTTTGACTTGGCCATTTCTTACACACATAAACATACACCAGCCAAGAAAAACTCCCACAGCTTCCCCCCCCCCCTCCTCTCTGCTTCCAGAAAGTCTCCATATCTGTCCTACGTAAGTGAAACCTCGCAGTAAGTGCTACTTGGAGCGGGATAAACAACAACTTCCTGCTCTCCGTCTATGTCTCCGTGTGAAAACAAAAACGTACTCACCCCTGCGACGCAAGCGACGGGATAAACTCCCCTCTGATCACGCACAAGGATGTTTGCCGGTGGCCGTGGCTGAACGGGCAGCGTCCGTAAGCCGGTCCGTCGCATTGATCGCTTTGGGGCAAGCGACGGCAGCGGCAGCCGTGTCTGAGAGGAGCAGGCCTCCGCGTCTGCCAAGCGCTCCGTATTCGCAGGCGCCCCCCCCCCCCCCCGGAGAGCCGCTTGTCAAGTTCTGCGGATCGAGCCTCCGTGCCATTAGTCATGCCCACTTTTTCAAAAATGATCCTCAGTCCCAGGGGTCTGGAGCGGCCTCTCCGATGGCCCCGGGATCTGGGGTCTGCTCGGTCGGCAGGTTGGATCGCAGAAATCAGAATCCAGAATCGGGGAGGGGGGGCCCAGTGAAGCAAAAAAGGTTGTTGTCATCCGAACGGCACACAAAGCCTGAAACGAATTGTTGTGGACTTTTGTTGTTGTTGTTGTTGTTGTTGTTGTTGTTGTTAGAGAGACTGTGACTTTGAAATGCTTCTCTAAGTGTGCCAAATACATCCCTCTGAAAGGATGTAAGGCGCTGCTCTTCTTCTTAGTTTCTGGAAATAAGAGGGGGCACGATTCTAAAAAAAAGTTGTGTTGAACATACTTTGAAAGAAGGATCTGTTTTTTTGCGTCACGTCGGGATCGGAAAAAAGAAATAAAAATAGAAATAGACTTTATTGTCTTTGTATGTTACACACACACAACGAAATTTGGGGAGCTACTCCGCATGGTGAAAATAGTGCAAAAGTTTACAACAAAAAGGTACACAAACGGGTGTCTTGGGGTTGCCGAGCACTTGTTTGTGCTTGGCATACAATTCGCAAATACACAAACAAGCTGGTAAAAGCAACAACTTGGGTTAAAGAATGCCTGAGCAAGTACTTTACGTTCGAAAAACCCAGCTATTACTGCTATTACTAAACTTTAGTTTAAATGACACTTTATTTTCCCGTCTGACGTCACACCTTGGCTCAGGGCAGCCGGTGCATGTCAGAGTTCACACCTTGCTTTGAAGCTCGCCCACGCGGTATTTAGTGCTCGGGGGGCCGTCGTGAAATTGTCACTTCACCCACGCGGCTTCTTGTTTTTTGTTTATAGTCAGGGGACTTCCCGTGATAGTGGGCGGCATATCCAGGGTAAATGGAAGAGTTTACGTCATGAGCGGATGGACACCCACGGCGTTGTAAGCACCCGCCGCGCTCTCATGCCGCCTCACTCAGCCGGCGTGTTACGAATGGGTTCGGCGTACGTACACGTGCGCCACAGGGCCCGAGGGGGAGGACTTGAACTCTCCGCTTTGCGCAATGTCGTCTGACAAGGAATAACGCCTCACAAGAATTATTAGAAGTTCAATATTGCCCGTCCGTAGGATATTTTCGCAGAAGTTGCGGTCCCGGCTCCGACGTTTCCGGATGAAAAGGTCGAAACACCTCCATGCTTTGGCTATTTTGGCATCTGGTGGTGCTTTTTTTTTTTTTTTTTTTTTTTCATCCGTCTTAAGATCTGCAAAGCACGCTCCTAGAGAGCGATGACGTATTTGTGCCCTTTCTGACATAGCAGCCGGGGGGCAAAGTTGAACCTCGAGGTTAATCCGACAGAAGACAAGCAGCGTTGGCGCGGCTGGCACGCAGGACATAAATCAGCTCCCTAATATGTATGTAATCCATTGCTTTTGGACAACTATGCGTGGTATGGCCTGCCGACTTTGATATGTCCGTGCTAATGTGTCGGACCGGAGGCAGCTGTTCAATCGCTATCCCTATCGCTATCGGAAAATGGAAAATGGGACAAAACATGCAAATAAAACAAACGACAAACGTTCGGGGAAACTTTCAAAAGGCGCGTGGGCTCTCTTGAGTCACTCCGAGCCCGCGCTCCCTCTCCGTCCAGCCTCTGCGAGAGCAACTATAGTTACTGAAAAATCACAACGCGTCCCACTTCTGAGGATATCCAGTAATCTGGCTGCGTTATGCGGGACACTTAAGCCCCCTTTTCCAGTGTGCGTGAGCGAGGATAACGCTGTGTGTGCGTGCGTGCGCGTGCGTGCGTGCGCCTGCGTGGAAGGAAGCAGCTGTTGCGCTTGAAAAAGCTGAGTGATGTGAGCAGGAGGTGACATGAGGCTTTTTGCTGTGTGCGGGGCTTTGTTAACTCTTCCGGGGCTCGGGACGAAAACCTATCTGTGACTTTAATTTAATAGCATAATAAAAGATTACCGTCCCATCAGCCCCCCCCCCCCCACCTTCAGCTGTCCCGGTGGTCTGTTTCCTGATGGTGACCCCAACTGTGGGTGACTCTGCAGGACGAGGATTTCAACGGGGCCCGAAGAATGCAGCGTTTGTTAATACAAAGAAAAAAATTGATTGGGGCATTATGTTGTGATAAAAGCGTGCCTGTCGGTGGTAATAAGTGGCTGCTTGGATGTCCGGTGAGTCGAGCCAACGCTCTGAATGGGGTGTGGGTGTGTGAGTAAAACAATTGTTCGGTCACATCAAACAAAAAGGTCCAGGTTCCTGTTCCTTGTGCTCCAGGTTGCTTTGAGCGCCACGGCAACATATACTTACCATTCCACCGCTTGAAGCGCAGTACTATAGTTTGGTTGGTCCCAGCTGTGTCCCATCTCCAAACCTCCCATTACTCCATCGCGCTTCTTCCCTTTTCTTGCAACCCCCGCCGCGGTCGCCTCACGCCACCGCGGCGGGGTGACTAAGTTTTCCCGGAGGCCGCGCGGGGCGGTGGGCAGCGGCTGGGTTGGAGGTGGGATCCGCGGATGGAGCGGGTCACGCTTTAATTACCGACACACACTCGCGGTGAACTCATCCTTTAGTATACAAGAGGACCGGCAGGCTGACAAAACAGCGCTGCTCCGTCGCCTGTTTTCAGAACATACAGCCCAGTGTGGGTGGTGTGTGTACATAAGAGTGAAGGAGGGCCGCGGCGCACGCCCACATAGACACGCGGTGACACACACACACACACACACACACACGCACGCACGCACAACTGTGTGCTTTTGGGCAATAGCAGCGGGGAAAACCTTTTTCGTCCCAGCAGCTGGCCACTACTGTAGCTGCCGAGCGCCAGACCCAAATAAGGACCTGTGGAATATGTACGTGTCCTGTATCTGGTACGGGGTTTCAAAGGCTGCCGTCTCTCGGGAAAAAACGAGGGCCAGCTGTTGAAGACGAGGGGCAAGAGAAGCACGTGGTGACTTCATGTGTTGTTGTTTTTTTTCATGTTTTTAAAATAGATTCAAGTATCCCCCGACGCTTGGTGGTTTGGCAATATGCTTGGTTCAATTCAGGGATACGTCTCCATATCTTACTGACTATACATATAGCCACTAGGTGACGTACCAGCGCCAGCGCATTCGGACGGCGGCCGCGCCTTCCTGCTCCCCCTCCCGCCTATTTCGCTTGTTCTGCAAGGTGTCGCCTATGGCCCTACGGTCTGCGGCGGATGCGGCGCCCCGTCAGAGTGGCGCAGCGCATTCCAGAAATGATCCGACGCGCAGGGACCGCCCGGGCCCAGCCATCCCGGCGAACTGCCGCGCGTCTCATCGCGGCCGTCCGTGCCGGCAGCCTCGAGCCCTGCGTCGCGTCGCGTCGCTACACGGGGCGCGGTGTCCTCCTGCAGCACGCCTGCAACGGTCGCGGGCGCATGACTACCAGCGGCCATGGGGTGGAGCCCACAGACGCGTCTATAAATAAGGTGTAGCCCGAGTAGTCTCCCGGCCGTTAGCTCGCCCATCTCCGTGCCGAGTTTACGTCACAGCAGGTCGGGGTGGGAGACGTCTCACTTTATAAACAGCAGGATGGCCAAGATTTCCACTGGGAGGGACTGGCGTGCGCTGACACGAACGCATGCCCAGGCCAGCAACCACAGCGATCTCGAACATCCCGAACAAGCTCGCGTCACAGCAGAGGGAGTGTGCCTTGCTTTTTTCTGCTCAGGACGCCATTAGTACATCTCTGGGCCGTTGCATTAATGTTTAAAATCTCTCCAGCCTCTCCTTCGTCAGTTTCAAACCCGCGACTTTTGCTGCATCTGGAGGCCCGACTTTTTGAACGTATAACCCCGAACATAATGTTTTCTGGGATGGTGTGTTGGATTAGAATGACATCGTCTCCTCATATTAGTTTCATTTCTTCTTCGGATTTTTTTCTGACTCCTTCACCAATAGTTGCAAGGATAGTAAAGATGAAAAACAGGCCTAGTTTAGCTTACAAAGCAATTTGTTCACTGCTAAGATTATACATTGGGACACTTGATCTAGAGTTTCAAGTGTGTGCCGTGCAATACATCCCTGCGCAGTGAAAAACTATAAAAAAAAAAATATTCAATTTGCATCTCGATACCAGCACCAACCCCAGTGGCTGTACAGGTTAATTACCAGACAGGGGCCCCTTGCAAACGAGTCGTGAGAGATGCCGGGGGCATCGACAAAACCGTCCTCTCTTGTCCGAGTGGAAGACATGTAAGCGACAGACATCCTCCCTCTCAAAACGGGGGACGCAGCGGCAGCTGGGCCACAAAAGAAAGAAAAAAAAAAACCCACACGTGTCACTTCGTGGCCAACTGCGCGCACACGCTGGTGCCCGCCAGCCGCCGCGCCGTTCCCTGCGCCCGCGCCGCAGCACTTGGCCCGTCTCCTCGGCGCACTTCTTTGCGTCGCAGCCGTTGTGCAATCGCAACGCTGGGCCGCTCTTTGATTTCACTTCGGCGTTGAGATGATTGAGGCAGACAAGACCAGGCATATCAGCTATGTGACTGAAAAAATGGTAAGAGGAGACAAGAATATAAAAGAAGACACGCTGGTTGTGGTGGTGGCAGTGGTGAAGAGTGGGTGGTAGATTAATGCTCCTGGCAGGATCCATTTTGTTCAAGCATTCCTGTTTCATACTGAAGTTGTTTGAATTGTGGATCATTTTCTATGGGGGGGGGGGGGGGGGGGGGGGGGGGGGGGGGGGGAGGGGGGGGGGGGGAGGAAGCTTTAGGAGCACTCGTTCATAATGGGTTCTTTTATGAGGCCTACCTACGGTAAATAGTAATTGAATTCTTCTCTTTGGGTATTTTGAAATGAAATCTCTCTTTTACTTGTTTTGAACTCTGTACAAAATGCTCCAAGACATGGTTGGATATTGCCATTGGTTGGGTGTGCCTATGAGTTGAAGTGGGTGCATATTTATTTTGTTGTTGGCTTTGGCAAGATTTTCCCGACTGAGGATCCTGGTGACAAGTGGTATTTTCGTTTTTTTTTTCGTGTCTCCTTTCTTCACGTCGATGCTACATTTGTCCGAACTTGTTGGGGGTTTCAAATTGTAAAAAGAAACCCACACATACTTTAGTTTCCAATCAAATTCCCATCGGATTATACGGAAGGTAATTTACATTTAAGAGATCCTCCTGATGGCGGAGGCTCTGCCCGAGAGTAAGGTTGCAACATTTCGTAATTGCAATGAGCCAAAACAAACAAAACACAAAATACCGTTTGTGTTGTTTTGTTTTGTTTTTTTCTTTCGTTCGACTTATTTATTATCCCGACGCGCTCTTTCGCCACATCAGACCCGGCTGTCAACAACTTCGTATCGTACCGGGGGGGGGTAAGGTTGCAACATTTCGTAATTGCAATGAGCCAAAACAAACAAAACACAAAATACCGTTTGTGTTGTTTTGTTTTGTTTTTTTCTTTCGTTCGTTCGACTTATTTATTATCCCGACACGCTCTTTCGCCACATCAGACCCGGCTGTCAACAACTTCGTATCGTACCGGGGGGGGGTAAAAAAAAAAAAAAAAAAAAGGCGCGTCTCGGCTTTTGTACTTTCCCCCCACGTATCTGTTTATCTCATTTATTCATTCCGTCTAGAATAGAAAGTCTCAGGAGAGTGGCAGAGAGGGACATAACACGGTCCACACGAGTGTATAGCAAGAATGCATGCAGTATGAATTGGCCTCAAGTATAGAGATAAAAGATCTCGGTCCCAGCAGTAACAGGAGACATGTCAGACATTCCCTGCCAAGAGTCGGGAGGTGAGAGAGAGAGAGAGAGAGGGGGGTGGGGGGGGGGCAGCGCTTTTTTTCTGGTACATTAAACTGACTTTTGGAAAAAGCATGTCCGGGTGGCAGAGCTACTCCGGATACCGACACTTTCTCTCTGGACCTTCGCGCCCCTTTATCGGCCATGCTTCGCCGCAGAAATGCAATACTGGCAGAGATGGACCGGGCCTGCACACTGTTCCCGCTCGCCGCTCACTGACGTACTCCCAAATAGGCAACATCGTTTGTACGTTTTTTTTTTTTTTTTTATCTTGACAAATGTTATCTTTTCAAATGTTCGCTTTTAAGAGTGCACACACAAAGCCCCTTTAACAAAGTCCAGATGGATCCACCGCGAGTTGAATAAGTGCCCTTGGCTTTCTTCCTGCACAGAATCGGCTTGGGCCGCGTTTTCGAAACGGCTTTCTGCTCAATGGCAGCGCAGAAGTGAAACAGATTAAGCCGAGCCGAAGTAAATTGTCAACATTTGTCATAAATTAGGGGGACCTGTTCGACTCCGCACCCCCAGACAGGCCAATTGAAAATGTATTTCATTACAAAGCTTGCCTCCTCGGCGGAGGCGGGTTTTTTTTTGCCACGGCCGGGGATTTCGGCGCGAGGCCTTTCTTGTTTGCTGCACATGCACGGGGCGCCTCCAGAGGAAAAAAGAACTGTGCAACGGGGGACCCTCTCTTTTCATTTTTACGATTTTCCTAGAATCCTTTGGAGAGCGTGGAAAGACAGACATGTTTATGAAGGTTTCCAGATGGTCCCGCACGCACCCCCAGCTTTTCTTTTCTGTTCTTGGGCCATGGAGGATTAATCAAAGTCAGTGGCAAGGGGCTGATGGCTAAACACCGTGGCTCTCGCCAACCCGGAGGGGAGCCTCTCCTTCGGGTCCAACTCGGGTTCAGCCCCCGGGGGCTGCAGGACCAGGGAAAGTTGAAACCCGAGGTTAAGAAAATCAAACAAACCTGCCTCGGTCACAGAAGTGCGGATAAATGCACTTGCCCCCCCCGACTCCGTTTAGCAGCGCCGTCTGTGGAAAGATAATGACAACCGAACCGAGCACGACGTCGGAACAAGACCTTCTGCGAAAAAAAGTCATTTTTGTTAACGCTGGTGTCGGAAGTTCTCCTTCCATTAATGATCACCGAAGACGAGAAAACAAAAACAAAAACAAAAAACAGCCACCCACCTTAAGTTGACAGGAAGAATAAAAAGGGCGCAGGTGGCACAGAGGTGATCGCAGACGACGGTATACGCGCCTGGATTGGTTTGTAAAACACACAGATGGGATCCAAATGTGCCTCTTGCGAGGACTGCTTTATGCCGCTTGCGCTTCCATACGTCACTGACGCATTTAAACCACACTACCGTGCTGACGGGCGCAATGCGCTTCCCCCTTTTTTCATTATCAGACACATGCAGGAACACGGTCTCTCGAACCCCACTGCACAGCTGCTCTACATGGCAATGATGCTCCCACACACACGCGCGCACACACGCGCGCACGCCGCACGCACGCACACTCACTCACAGCACTCACTACACCAACTGTCAACAGAAATGGCTGCGGTCTGTTCACGGCAGTCTCACCAGATGATGATGATGATGACGACGACGATGATAATGATGATGGTTCACTCAGCAACAGTGTAAAAAAAAATATATATAAAAAAATTAAGTTTAACATTTTCCCCTTAATTGACAGTCAGACTGAAGTCACGTGAACAACATGGGATCGCATCCTAAGTACCATTTGTTTAAACAGTGGATGTTTCTTTTCGTGTAAGATCCGGATCAATTTAATGTCAAAATAGCACCAAAGGAACGACACTGACCTGCCTTTGGATTTGTAAAGTTGTCGGTGTGTAAACATTGGTCTACCGTCATGGATGGTGGAAATGTGTTTACGCGGAGTTCTTTTGAAATGTTATCTTTTATTACAACCACGCCGGGTACAATCATCCTTTCGTGTCCAAAAGCTACACCCCCAAATGCGAGGCGTCTCTGTTGTTTGTGTGTTCATCTCTGACCATGTCAATACATTTGTAGGCCTCGTCATTCGTTTTTATCTCCGGTAAACATGCAGTGCGGCCTTGGGTAAACACTGTGTTGGCCGAACCAGATCAACACGGAAAGAAAACCCTGTCGTTATTTTATTACTGGGACGCAGTACTGTGTAGTACCTTACCTTGTATGGGGTTTTGCAGTACGTGAGAAAAACCACCACGGTACCCGCGGCGGTTCTTTCCTTTTCATTTTCGGGTTAGTCATGTCGCGGCGTAGTCTATGGGACGCGCAGGCATAGGCGTGCACCCGCTGAGAAAGTTATGGAAATAGTTTGTGACATGAACTGTCACCTCTGGGATTTCTCTCGGAAAAATACTCGTACTGGAGTGTGTCCGCGTCATAAGGTTCCCTGCAAGCTGGGTCCAAATGATACCGGGACAAATCCTGGTGGGCCACCACATCTTGGATTTAACTTTAATATGAAAAAAAATCCGTAAAAGCAGCGTCTTCACTGACCTTTTTCGACAACAGGCCGCGATTGAAGAGAATAAGAAGGCATTGGTGTTATATTACGGTAATTGACTGGGTTATCAGTCACCGCTTCAAATGCAGCAATAAGCTATTGGGTATATGTACGTATACGTCCTTCATATTCGGCACATGATTATATTGATTTTATGTTCAAATAATGTTTTACAGATTGTGTCGATAGAAAACGCGATCCAGCTGTCGTGAAGGGTTTTTTTTTTGCTCCTAACACAGCTTACAGTAGCAGCGTATAAACATAATGTCTGAAAGACACAATACTAACGACAAGCCTAATTGACTAATGAGGGAAATACCGTCAAGGAAGCCTGTTTTTCTAAATGACACACAACTTATAACACAGTATTTATGCTAAGCTCATGGGTGTTCAATGCGGATGAAGATGTGAAGCATCAACGGATTACCGTGCAGGAAGTCCTGCCTGGACATTTTACTACCCCTCAGCAAGTTATAACATACTTTTCTCAAGGTTTACACGTTTATTGTCAAACCTGATTTATATATGCGGCGTGCATCCATTATTAGTTACGGTTCCCTTGCTTTGAGTCCCAGTGGTTTGAATATATCCTTAAAACTTGACACACTAATCTGAACCCTTCAATCTGCACTTGCTGATACAATACCTAGTGCCTTATATGTGCTCTTCTCCTTTTTTTTTTTTTTTTTTGTTTTATGACAAAGGCTGGTCCAGACGGTAAAATGGAGAAATAATAGCAGGAAACAAAAGTAAAGGGGGACAGCAGAGAAAAGAAGAAAATTGGCCCACTTAACTGTGCCGTGGCGCAGACTTGATGTCATCTGATGAGTGTAGGCCGGTAAATGTTGTGCAAATGGTTAGTTTTTGTTAGTGCTGGGATGCGCGCTGTTTTTGAAGCCACTAAAAGCAGGTTGTAGCAATGACTTGAGTGTTGTTCCGAGAGGCTGATGCGCGGGGGGGGGGGATGTTGTTGTTCTAAAAGGTTTAGGGGTACCTGGTGGCGTCTTTGTGGCACTAATTTCTTGAGTGGATAGAGATTTGCGATTGCTTTCTTAAAAAAAAGGTTCCATACACCGAAAGCATATTTTAAAGCAAAGCCAGTATACACTTTCAAACACTGAGACCTGGGAGTTATTGTCTGATAATGGAACACCTTCCTTTTTTTTCTTGAGATAACAGTTGAGAAAATGCACAAAGGACGGGTTCCGCATGTTAACAGCAAAACATCGAGAGATGGATACTGTCAGGGCGTCAAACTCCCTTTGAGTTTGGGAACTTGAGTTGTGTAGTGGAATGTTTTTTTCTACTTCACCCAGGGATAAATACTGTCCAAAGTAAAGAGGCTCTTTTATAACTTACTATAAATACAGGCAGGTGGTGTTTGCGCTCCTTGTCTGCCGAGTGGGCTGTGTGGTCCCCCCCCCCCCCCCCCCCCCCCCCCCCCCCCCCCCCCCCCCCCCCCCCCCGCGCGCAACCCCCCCGTCTACCAGCGTTCAGCTGGATGAACACGAAACAACTTGCACACACAAAGTTTGATTCGCTAATGAAGGGCTCCTAAACTGCACGCTCTACTCAAAACGAAGGAGACCGAGGAAGAGAAAAAAGCGAGCGGGGCGCGGTGAATTAGCTGTGACCAGCGGCAGCCCCATAAACTTTGACAGCGGAGCAGGTCCGCGGTTCAAATATCAGCCTTGATCCTTCTCTGTGTGAAGTTTACGTGTTCTCCTCCCTCCTTGTGTGGGTTTTCCTGCGGGTCATCTGTTTTCCGCCCACATGTAAGCCAGGTGGACTGGAGATTATGTGCGAGTGATGATTGTCTGTGTGTGTGTGTGTGTGTGTGTGTGTGTCGTGACTGATGAGCTGTCCAGGACGTTTCCACCCCTGCGCGATTGCATCGGCCGCCGCCCCGCGCAGACATTCCTGCGGCCTGTTTTTTGCCGCCTTTTTGTTTTGGCACGCACACAGAGGCTCCGTCTCCGCGCCGGCTCCGTCTCATCTTATTTACGGGGTGTTTTACGTGCCAGCGCTCGGGCCGAGAGGTCGGCCGTGACGAGGAGGTCGTCCTGATTAGCTGGCCGAGCTCGGAGAAGCGCCGAGGTGACGGTGGACAGGCGCCGCGTCACGTCGAGAAGCGCGGGACCCGCCCGTGATGAACTCTGACGGAGCAATAACGCAGCAGCGCGTGGCCTGAAGTGAAATACCGCCAGGTGGCCTATAAATATTGCTCATGACGACATGCTCCGTCAGAATAAACCAGCGGTAGATTTATGCTCTGATTTGTTATTTTACGTGGGTGCCAGCAAAGGGCAATGACGATCCCTCCGGCCAAGGGACGGCGTGCCTGCGATACCACTGAAATTCGACGAATGAATTATTATATTATCTATCTGCGGATCCGCACGTGACTGTATGTACCACACCGGGAAGTAGCATGCAGGGGGGATTTTGACATCTTGTTTTGGAAACACATGATGTGCGCTCACAGTAACATTTCTTTGTTTTGCTTCGGTTTTTTTTTTTGGTCATAATGGGCTACTGTGTAGCTATTATGAATTTGCAAAAGGCCCATTTATTCCCCGTTCTTCAAGCCTAGGCAAGCGAAGTGCGGAGTGATGACATCCGTCTGCTTTGTTTCGCGAGCCAGCATGGGAATTAACCTCCGTTCTTCTTCAATGAAGTAGAGCCCACCTCTGCAATTACATAAGCGAGTCGTGCTGACTTCTTCGGCAACGGGAGTTGTGAAATCCAGCGGTGGTGGCAAGCGGCCGCCGACGTGTCAGAAACCGCGTTCCGACTGAGCGAAATGCAGTTTCTTGCCACAACGCCCGGAGTCTCAGTGCGCGCGCGGCTTCCGACCTGGAACCTCCGCGTTCCGACCAGCGAACTGTCGAGTTCGGCCGAGGTGCCAGCGGCGCCTGACAGGTGGCGCACAGTTGCGATCGCGTGGCGGCATCTGTGCCGCGCGACGCGCCATCGTCCCATCTCAAGCCCAATCCTGCCGCAGCGCACCTCTCTCAGCGCCACCCCCCTTCCGTCAAACATCCCTTTCTCTTCGCCCCGCTAAGCAGACTTCATCCCAAACACATTGTGTCCATTCAGTCGGGCAGATTAAGCGCAGGCACAGGACAAAATCCACGTGCAAACAACTCCTACGCCGCGTCCAGGGACATGTTTACCCCTGCTCGTAGAGCTTCTTGAGGATGGTGTCCACGCGGCTTCGAGACCCAATTGCCTTCGTGGACGGGGAAAACGAAGGGTCCTCGTGGAAATACAAGTGTATCATACGGGTAGAGCTGGGAATACTTGGGGAGTGTTTCCCGAGGAACACAAGACTACCATGCGGCTAGAAATCGTGTTAAATGACTGTGTGATCGTGTGTCATGACATCTCGCTACTTCAAGTCCACGCTTTGCCATGCGAGTCGTTTCTTCAGCTGACCGGGGATATTGAGAGTCAAAAGAAAGATGAATTCACATCGAGACCATTGGGGTCGACGTTAATGGCGTTCTCTCTCTCTCTCTCTCTCTCTCTCTGCGCATCTTTTTTTCCTCAGTAACCACCACGCCATCTCCGGGCTCAGGCCACACCAGAAGATGCAACGACACAGAGAAGGCCTACTGTGTGAACGGCGGCAAGTGTTACTTCATTGACGGTGTAAATCAGCTCTCCTGCAAGTAAGTCATGATGTCGGTTTTGGTGGGCCAAAATGTTCTTGGTCCCACTTCTTTTTCTTTTTTTTTTTTCTCCTTAATTTATTGTCGTTCTCGTACGTACATGTATTTCTCATTGGTCAACATCTGCCCCTAATCTTTTCTCCTGCTATCTATTGCACCGATAGCGCTTGACCCAGGTGCGTCTCTGTTCTCGGCAGCGCCGGCGGCAGCGGCAGCGGCGGCAGCGGCGCATCACAGGGAAATGCTGCCAGTCGGCCTAACTGCCCACCTGTTGTGTATTTTAACACTAATAATGGAGTGAGGCGGTGGTGTGCTCATCCTTTTAACTCATGTTTAGTGTACAGGAGGGCTGCCCATTAAAAGCCCCTTTCAAAATGTCATGAGTCACTGGTTTAGTAGTGAGCAAATATTTACGCCTGCCGGAGGCCCCCAATGAGGTAAATAGAATCATTGCTTACATTCGAGGTCCTTGGCACAGGAGATCAAGACCCGTGTGTAAAGTGGGGGCGGGGGGAGCCGGGGATCTCTGCTTTTCAGCGAGTGAACCGGTTGACATTATCGCAAGTAACAACCTCCTTTTTTTTTTTTTATCTTTGACATTTACTTTTTAAGTTTGTGTTACACGCGAGGGGTCGAGAAACAATGTTTGGCCGCGGATGTTTGTTCTCGCTCTTTCCGCTTGGTTTCTGGAAAACGCGAAGACACTAATGCGTTTGTGAAAAACAACAGCGAGTGGAATGATCAATGAGTCGATCGTGAGTCAAGAAAGTGCTTTTTTCTTTTTTTTTTTTATCTGAATATCTTCTGGATATCAACTACCAAAGCGAACCGAATATCTTTCGTTTTTGCTGTGTAACCCAATTTTCCCGTGTCCACCGTTGCCTTCGCACCTTTCACGAAAGACAAAGGATTGGAGCGAAATCATCAGCAGACTCAACCGCCTCGTGCGTCATTCTGTGTACAAGGGCACTTGAAAGGGTGACCGTAAAACCCGAGCTGTTGCGACCAGCCAGACCCGGCGGCATATCACAACACGCAATATACCCATTAGCTCTCGTCATGGCTGTCGAGCGTGACGTGGCTTCCCTCTGTCGGGCCACATGTCGACACGGCATACGGTCTCCGGGCGGCTCTGCTTCCGCGCTGAAAGCGCCTGCGCTCAGACGGCCCCCGAGGCCGGCTGACGCGGCCCGCAACAGCCGCTCAGTGCGCCGTGTACAAATTGGAGGCAGCAATAACTCAATCGCGGCAGCTAATTCACTCACGGCCGGGGCACGGGTCCAGAAAAGTTGGAGAATGCAGTCAGGGCCTGCGGGGATTTGTTGCCCCACAGCCATCTTATTCAATCTAGGCCAGGCTTCGGCGGGTGTTACTCACTGACTAAACAAGTCCCGCAGACAGCGAGCCCTGCTTTAAGGCTCCGGCTCCCTCACTTTGAGCTATGAGCTTTGTTTTGTGTGGCGTGGTAAGGTTGTTCATTCAAGGATCCAGAGCACAGTATGTGAGTCGATGAAAGTGCCGATTAGTGGATTTGGAGGTAGAAATGACGACGTTATCCGACGATTAGTGGATCGCTTCGCGTATTTCCAGCGCGCGGTTGCTCTTAGTGGTTTATCGAGGGGGGGGGGGGGGGGGGGGGGGGGGGGGGGACCGAGGCCAAGGTCACTTCTTAGGGTGCAAAAGTTTGGTAGCTTCTGAATCACCTCTCTCCGGGACGATATGTTTTTCAAATTTGATGTACTGCTTCGTGTCTCCTGCAACTTCATTCTTCTTCGTCTTCTTCTTCTTTTTTTTATATATATAGTCAAAGATTAATGAATGATGGCAGTGACATATCCCCCCCCCCCTTTTTTTTTTTTTTTTTCAGGATCGCCGGGTGCAAAAGTTTGGTAGCTTCTGAATCACCTCTCTCCGGCACGATATGTTTTTCAAATTTGATGTACTGCTTCGTGTCTCCTGCAACTTCATTCTTCTTCGTCTTCTTCTTCTTTTTTTTTTTATATATAGTCAAAGATTAATGAATGATGGCAGTGACATATCCCCCCCCCCCCCCTTTTTTTTTTTTTTTTTTTAAGGCGGAAGATAAAAGAGGGATAATTGAGTTTGCAGCTGCACCCGAGTGCACATTTGCACGCTCATCCGATTTTTAAATAAGGTAGTGACAGTTTATTTCTTTCATCTTTGGCCAAGTTTCCTTGGTCTAGGTACCGCTATCCCCCAGTTGAGCACCATCACTCAGGATGAGTAATTTATCGCTGAACGTTATGGCGCTCCTGGGAGGCGTTGTGGGAAACCAGTAAATCACGCGCAATGACCTTTGTCGGAGTGGTGGTCTAGTTGTGACTATGAGTGGAATGTTGGTGCCCCTCAAAGACCGACTACTCATCCTAATGGGGTTATAATGAGGAAGTATAGTTTGGGCCAACACACCTGATGGTGATAATCCAGTATTCTGTCTTCAGTTACAAAATCACAAAGCCCCACGTGAGAAAACCGGCCTCCGCTCTGCCTGGTGTTTCGAAGCGCGTATGTCATTGAAAAGTACTGCGCCTTACGTGTTCAAGGCGGTTTCCTTTTTTCTTTTTTTTGGAAAATGAAACCTGGAAATGAAAATTCAGGATTGGGTCCGTCTCATTTGCAGGTTATTATCACAGCCGCCCAGGCTCCCAACAGATACAGAGAAAAAGAAACCACATTAGCCCATTTTCAGCTTTGCTGCAAAGGCTCCTTAAAATGGATTTATTGATCACCTGCTGAGCAGTGCACGGTTAAGCCCCGGCTACATTCCACTTTTTGTCCATATACCGGTGAACATCTCGCTACCCCCCCCCCCCCCCCCCCCCCCCCCCCCTCCTTCCACANNCCCCCTTTCCGTGAATTCTGGAATGAAGTCCAAAAATGCAGGGGGGAGCCATTTGAACCTCTGAAGTATATTATAATAGGCCTCCCTTACATTACATAGATGCTTTTTTTAAGCCTGTTTTTGAACTTTCAGCGACTTGGGGATTTTAGTGTTTTTTTTTTACCTTTCGCTCTTTTTAAATGACTGGGTCATTAAATAGTGAATCTGAGTCATCTATTGTTATTCTCCATGTTTATTTATATATATTTTTTTTATATTTGATGACATTGTATTACTTGCAGTTGTAATGGAAGTTGGAGTAGTGACAGCAGTAGCAGTTCATTGTTTTTAATATCAACGCTTACGGACCCGTCTCCACGGTCACCATAGATGCCTCACTGTATTTGATATTGGAATGTACGGATTGTTTTTTTTTTTCAACTGTGTTTCGTATTTATCCCTTTCTTTTAATCTGTTGATATCAATTCATTTCCTTGTTTGCCTCGCCATCTAGCTACACTCTGGCCCGTGACGAGATGTGTGGCCGGGTGCTGTGTTTTTTTTTTGTTTTTTTTTTTCTTTTCTTTTCTTCTCTCTTCTCTTCATAACACTTGTCCGCTCCTTCCCAGATGTCCGGATGGATACTCTGGCCCACGGTGCTTAACGACTGAGCCGCGGCGGTTGTCCATGCCCAATCCAAGTATGTTCACGTGATTTGCGCAGCTGAGAGCCGCGACACCGTTGTCACTGGGTTACCTCTGTGGACTACGGGGCGGGGGGTCGGCACCCCCCCCCCCCCCCCCCCTCCCCTCAGTTCTCTTCCTCTTTCTCCTCTTCCTTTTTTCTCCCTCTCAGGTCAACACGCAATGAGCTGTGCACTTCACACCACGCACACGGGTGGTGTCATCCATGGGAACACTCTGCTTCTGCTGTCTGTAGATGTGCTGTTGTTCTAATTCTGTGTCTCTCTCTCTCCCCCCCCCCCTCTCCCCCCCCCCCCCCCCCCCCCCCCCCCCCCCCCCCCCCCCCCCCCCCCCCCCCCTTTTTCCCTTTCTCTCTCTCTCTCTCTCTCTCTCTCTCTCTCTTCCTGTTTCCCTTCCCTTTCTCACTCGCCCACCACCCATCTCCTCCCTCTCTTTCTGTGGCTTTGTTTCTTTCCATTAGGTGTCCGAATGACTTTACTGGTGATCGCTGTCAAACCTACGTTATGGCCAGTTTCTACCGTATGTCAATTTCCTCTTGTGTCCGTCTGTCCGACTGTCCTCGCGTCATGCGTGCATGCTGGGTGTGGAGAGAGAATGCATTCGTTGTATCAGCCTAAGACTTGTGTCGGTGCCTCCTCTGATGATTCACCCGCAAGCTGGCAGAGTTGCGGCGAGTCTGTTATCGCGTCTGCTCCGCATGCAACGCTGTGTGGCCTTCACTCGCGGCGTGTTGCATGCGCAGTCCCAGGACACGAGCCGCGTTAGTAAGTCTGCTAGCGGCAGACGGTGGATGAATTGAGTCGCTTTGCGGAAGTTGATTTGCACACCGCCCCCCCCCCCCCCCGCCCCGCCCCGCCCCCTCCCCCCCCCCCCCCCCACCCCGCATGTAACAACACGGTCGAATGGCAAAACAATTACTAATACCATGTCGTTGGCTCGCTCATCGGCGATGCTTGTTTTTGCAATCAGCTACAAACCCCAGCATGTGTGATTTAACGGAGCTCATCTGACGATTGGAAAGGCAGGCCTGAGCAATTAGCGTTCCACTAATAGGCATGAAGGAGGCGGTAGTCGCGCATAGAAGTCGCTCATTTTCAATATTGCTACGTATGCCAGACAAACGCGACACGCCGTGTGAGACGTAGTAGAATTTTATTTTTATTTTTTTTATATAGTCCCTCATTTTATACACCACGAGGAATGTGGGACACGTAGTTTAGATATTGTCATACGTGAGCCAACGGGAGAGAAAACAAACTCCGTTGACTTGTATCCGAGTCATTCTTTTAAAGCTAATGAGGAGCGGTTACTTTTAACACCCATGTACGGCCTAACGAAATATTTGATGGTACGCCAAGCTATTAAGTTAAGAGGCACTGTACTTGTACTTTCAGATAAGCCGATAATATTGGGGGAGGAAGAATGTTTCCAATAAACACTCTTCCGTCCGCATAAGGGCAAAAGGCACTAATTGCATGCGTTATCTAACATGCACCGCCTCAGTCCTAGCAGCAGATGTCTTGGCGGCGTAGAGTTTACACGCGATATCATAGTGCCGTGTCAAACAGCCCCCGCTAGCCGGGGGTAAGCGAAGTCAACCCCGTACCACCTTGCGCTGCAGCATCACCACACACATCTATCAACTGCAGATTTCCACCAAGATTAGAGGGAGGCTGGCGTCGGGGAGGCGTTGCAACGGGGTCAGGCCAACTTGCCAATTGCCTTAGGGCCCCCGAGCAAGAAGGGGGCCTGTTTACGTTGGTCCACAGCCACCTGAAACCCCCATTATCCTCTTGCCGTGTAGAAGGGGACCGCGATGACACGTGGGGAACCCCCTCATAAAGGGCCCCACGCTACTTGCGGGCTGTCAAAAGCGAAATTGTTTCTTTTGTTTTGCCTTGGGCCCACAGAGTGCCTTGAAACACCCCTGGTTGGGGTGCAACCCCGGCTTGATAGATGGTACCCTGCAGGTCTTTCGCGTTGGGGAAGCGTCCACACGGTCTGGAGTCATGCTCCTCCGGATAGTTACCTCGTTACTGCAGCGCGCATTCTTTCCGACTCGGTGTTAGCCGTCGATGGCTTCTAAGGCATCTAAAGTGCGATCCGGGGGTAGTCGGCGAGACCGGCACTAATAGGACATAAACAGCTGATATTTGGCTACGTGAGGACAACCAGCAACATATGCAAGGTTAAAAATAATGATATAGAATTACAAACAAAGCCTATAATTCTAGTACAGGCTTTGTTGAATAGTAACGAATCACCTGCCATCACACTGTATAATCTCCGGCGTCGTGTCCTTGCAGGCTCATGTGATTACAATTCAAAAGTTTGAAAATAATCCGCTTTTGGACTCGAGTCTCATGCTGTTGTCTGTTGTTTTGGAGCGTTCACATACTGTTTGTTGTGTGTTGGCTCCGAATACAATGTGAGAAGAAGAAAAAAAAAAACCCTTCTCAACAGCATTCATCTCGCATTAAGTTGTAACGCACGGTGCTGAAATGACTTGTTTTTTTGGCAGAGCAGGCCGTGGTGTGTGGGAGCTCCTTTTTCCTACACTCAATCACTTTTTTTTTTTTGTTTTTTTTTTCTTTTTTTTTTTCTGCATTCTGTTTAACCTCAGCGCAGCTGCGCCACTGCATCAAGGAGTATCGAGCATTTATGTCCCGCTCTCATCCAGCCACACACACCGAGCTCTGATTGCGCGCTTTAAATGCATATAAGCTTCGATCGACGGGGGAACTGTTCGTGGGCTTTGGGGAACGCGGGTTTGGAAGAACGGAGGCTAAAAACAATGCCGCTTGATAAAATCATCATTGGGGATTTTTTTAAAAATGCATCAACGAATGTGCACGCCATGCAGAACGTTTTCGAACTTGGACGTAGACGTTTAGGGCTTCTAAACCTTAAATAAAAGCTGTCATTTGAAATCGAACAAGATTACTCCTTAAAGTGTCGGTGACGATGTTTTCGTTTTTAGTCTCGTCTTCGAAGTGAATATTGCAGCAACACCATAGGTTTTTTTTGGTTTTTAGTTGATTTTTTAGGTTTTATCTTGGATGTGTTGTCACATTTCACACTCGGTGAAGGAGAGAACATCCGTCGTTTTGTTTTTGTCTTATAACCGCCGGCACAGGAGTGCGCGCAGCCCATATATATCCGAGGAGCCGCCTCCCGCAGGGGTAGCACCCATCCCCGGGAGATTCCTCGGCGCAGGAGGATGGCTCCTGCTCCTCGGCTCAGAAGGGCTTGGCTTAACGAGCGCATGTTGTCATAAGAGCAGCTGGCGCTCGCTTTGACCCAGGCGAAGCCAGTGAGCTGCCAGAGATGTGGACTCGGCCGATCGGTGCAGCCCCCGCGCCGTGGCCTCGCGCCGCTATGGCGCGCGTCGTCCAAGTCCCAATTGTCCTCGTTCGGCACGATTAGTCGGATACTGCGCAGACACAAATATCTTTTTCTGACGTGCCTGTTCATGTGATGGGTGTGTTCGAGTACCAACGCAGGAAAAAACTGAAAGCGCGGATAATCTCGCCAGATGACACACCGTTTCCTCATCCTCGCGCTTGGCGAGTGGCTACGCACCACGTATGTGTGTGTGTGTGTATATATATATATATATATATATATATATATATACAGTATATATATATCTCAAATTCCCCTTGGGAACATTTGTTGGCTGTGAAACCAAATGGCGTTCTCCGCAAAACCCCGGGAACATCGTCCAAGACCTGTAAAACCACTTGTAAAATGTGCGTGCCTCCTCCAAAAGCAGCAGTAACACTGGGCTGTGTTAAATCTTACGGTAGATAGACGTTTCACACCAGAGGAACACTCGCAGCAGTTTGATTACAGTATATCATTTATAAAAATAAAGAAATGAAATCCATCGATGTCAAACGCCAAAGTTTTAAGACTGCGGCTTTGTAGCTCAGCGCAGGTTTGTGCAGCGCGGTTTGAAGTGTTTGTTGCATGCTCTATATGTGCGAGTGTGTGTGTGTTCTCGTTACTGACCACGTCCTGGCAATTACTGACAAGTGTTTGGTGTCTCAGTTGCTATAATGCCTATTTGTGTTACTCCACTGTAGGTTAAAAGGTGCCACCCTCTTAATCTGTTTTTTTTTTTATGTTTGTGATTTTCTCTCTCTCTCTCTCTCTCTCTCTCCTTCTCTCTCTCTCTCTATTCTTGCTCTTGTCAAACTTCTCCCACACCAGAGCATCTTGGGATTGAATTCATGGGTATGGAACAATCCATTTTGATTCTCAGTCCTAGCTACTAAATAGATGTCCTTCCTTGTTGACATGCCCCCTGCTCCGTGTGTGGTGTCAACTGCCAATCATATTGTCCCCCAATTAACCAATCCGAACTCTCGATCAGTCATGCCATAACACATTCGAATGACAAACCCCTCAGTCCCTGCATCTGATCTTCCCTCAAACATCATTAACACGGACGCAACCGCCTCCCCCCCCCCCTCTCATACATGCGTCATTGAAAAGTGGACGTATTAACAGAGCGTAACTGAGCGTATTTTCGTCTTGGACTGATTTTTCATTTGTTTTTATTCCTCATCCCATCTGTAACAAGCATGGTGTATCATGTTTGTGTCTACCTGTCCTCCATGCTTCCTGTGCAACCCCTTGTAGTCCCATTCCTATCGTGTTTGTCTTTTCCTTTCCCGTGCCACCTCCTTCTTTGTGTTGATGTCTGACCTCGCCCGTGTTTCGTGCAGCGCCATCGTTTGTGTGGCTGAAATCGAATTCGGAAGTACAAGACATAATGTCCGCACTGTAGTGTCTGAGTAGATGCTGTGATGCATGCAATGCTGCATTTAGACACGACAGTCATGTTCGTCTTCCTCTGACCGTCTCCATTTCCATCCTCCCTCATTGTTAGCGTTTGTTTCGTTTTTTTTTTTTTTTTTTTTTTGCTGTCTTTTCCAGAAAAGTGCTTCAGTGGTTGAGAGTGTAAAAATAGACGCCAGATTACGTCTTTACAATGATCAATGATTATGCTATAATACAGGTGCATGTACGTACCGGGCCATGAGAACCATTGCGTGGCTGTACCAGCACCAGCAACATTTCCTCTGTTAAAAAAATTATAATATTTCAGTAGTTAACAAGCAATATTGGTTTAAAAAAAAAAAAAAAAAAAAAACGATTTTTGATTTACGAATGAGGGAGGATGGAAATGACGGCGTTGGATACCTGACGTAAATTGGCATGTCAAAGTGAAATGGCTGTAAATGAAAGCGGGAAACCTCAGCTGGAGGGAGTTGCAAAAATCCAGTTCCTTTTTAACCCCAATGAAGGATCCACACTGCCTTTTAGCTGTACCCTCCCTCCCCCCCCCCCCCCCCCCACGCCCCCCCGAGGGAAACGTAGAGTCCACCTTGGCTCTTTTCTGGAAAAGCAAAAAGCATCTGTCAAGATTTCTCCAGCTTCATAGTTAACGATGTCTCATTGCAATTTTGACTCATCTCATAAATCACTGTAACATTCCTCATTGTGCTGACTATATATCCTGAGCAGATGAAGACACCTGCAGCGTCATAGGCCGAGTAGTGGAACGTAACGCCTAAATTATCGTGGCCAAAGTGGCACATTTCCAATTCACACGTGCGCCGCCGCGGCACCGCGCGGCTTGCAGGTGGCGCGGCGGTCACGAACCGCAACCCTGATTCATTGGGGCATCCCGTGCAATTTGACATGAGCTAAATCTCGGAATCTAGAGGAACGATTTGCTTCGTAGATCAGCCCGACTGGCCGCCCCCCCCCCCCCCCCCCCCCCCCCCCCCCCCCCCCCCTCTGCCCCCCCCCCCCCCGTCCGCGCTGGTCTTACGGCAGCGCGGGGAGCAATGGCATCTGTGTTTGTCGTTGCGTGAGGGGAGGGCTGCGACTCATGCTGCTCAGGATTCGGTCCAAACGAGAAAGAAATATAGTTGCACAATGAAAAAAGTTGGAAACGTGCACTGCCAAGAGACTTATTTGTTTTTCCTGTTATTTCTCTCTCCGCGCGCGCGTGTGCTGTGTGCGTGTGTGCTTGTCTGTGTGTGTGCTGTGTGTGCGCGCGCGCTTCTGTGTATCTGTGGGTGCGATGTTGACAGAGGCAGAGGAGCTCTACCAGAAAAGAGTGCTGACAATCACGGGTATTTGTGTGGCTCTGCTGGTCGTGGGAATCGTGTGCGTGGTTGCCTACTGTAAAACCAAGTAAGTCCCGCGGACGAATTGCACCGTCAACGTAGAACATGTAGCCCCTCCTTTCAGATTTCCATCACTTTCCCCCGAGACCTGACATACCAAACAGTCGAAAGAGCTATATAAGAGCATATCCACATCAGACACGGAGGACGTGGCCCGCGACCCGCAAAAAACGGCAGATCGAGAGTGACGCGTGGTTTTCCCTGCAGGAAACAAAGAAAGAAGATGCACAATCATCTGCGACAAAACATGTGTCTAGAGCATCCCAATCGTAACCTAGCCAACGGACCCAATCACCCAGGACCAGGCCCAGAGGACATCCCTATGGTGGATGTGAGTTTTGCCAAGGATTTGTGTTGTTATTCGCACATATGAACGCACCCGCGCCAATTGGTCTATTACATAATGAGACGTCCTTTTCTCTCTCTCTCTCTCTCTCTCTCTCTCTCCATTTCATCTGCCAAAATGTTGTTTTTTTCTTCTCCCCTGAACCAGTACATATCAAAGAATGTTCCCGCCACCGAAAGAGTCATACGGCCTGCCACAGAGGGCTCGTTCCCTGCCAGCCACGCCTCTTCAAGATCTCACAACTCTTCCACGCGAGCCCACTCATCAACTCACAGGTGACCAAAGCACCAAACACGTGTCTTTTCCACCGTATGCACACTTTGGAGGACCAGAGGTCATTTCGAAAAACCGATACTGAAACACCAATTTTTTTTTTACAAGACACGAGGAACGGACATGGAGCCTGGAGCGCTCTGACAGCATCCTGTCCGACTCGCCGGGCATGATGTCATCCTCCGTGGGGACCAGCAAATGCAGCAGTCCAGCGTGCATGGAGGCGCGGGCGCGCCGCGCCGCACACTGTGGCTACGCCGAGCCCCACCGGCCGGGCCTGCAGTACGGCGAGTCCTTCGACTCGCTGGGAGACTCTCCGCACAGTGACAGGTGGGAAACGCCCTCCCGCCCGGCGGCTAATGTGGCACCGGGGGTTTGTCGTGAACCTTTTTTTTGGGAGGTGTCGTCGCTCTGCTGGCGCCCTCGCGCCGAAACGGGAGGCCAGTCAGGGAAACTCTGAGGGACTCAGTGGAAAGTGACACGCACACACAGCAGGCATGATGATGAAAGAGTCAGAAACAGTGCTTATATATCTATATAGATATAGATACATAATGGGAACTCGTAGGTTCAGCTCGTTTAACATTATTTCCCTTTGCCAGCATTTAATTGTCCTTGGCAAAACTGTATTCCCTTTAAGGGACAATGGGACAATTTGGCAAATGTATTTGTTTGCCATCTTGCCCAGAGTCACACTCGACGATGATGTACGTTTTATTTATGCGTATCAGAGATAGGCCCAGGGTGTATTGACCTTTTGCCTGGTACAAAGAGGAGAAGCGCGAAGACCCCAGCTTTCGGGCCTCCCGAAAGCACAATTCGGACCAGATGTGTAGTTGATGCAACACATGCTAATTGCCACTGAAGATAGGTGCTGCTTGCTCGTAGGCGGCTGGCTAATTTCTTCTTCAGGACTTCTGCTGGAAGTGTCGAATGTGCAAATCAGCGAATATCCAACGCGCATGCCTTAACAAGTGCGAAGCCAGAAGGAGAGCTATGTGGCAAGGAGGCTCCCCAAGCTTTCGCTGATTTACTGCTTTGATTTGTGAAGAATTATAGACCTAACTCAAATGCGGCATAAATCACAAGAGCCTGAAAAGTAAAACCGGACCACTGTATTCGCTATGAAGTGGCGTTGGATCTGGGAATCAATCGATTTTCAACAAATGACCGGCGCTTAATGAAATGTCAAACACAAACCGGAGAATATTCGACTTCTTTCCCCTTGAGTCTCAGACCGTGGAAGAGACGTCTCAGGCTTTTACAGCCCACTGCATGCCTTGCTCTTTTATGTGCCGCTGTTCATAAGGTATCCGCAATGCCAGCATACAGCAACTCTGCGAGTAGGGCCTTGGCTATTGAGTTGTCATGCGTTGCCAGACTGTAAAACCAACATCCCCTCCGAGTCGCCTCAGTTTTAGTCTTTTAAGCGTTAACATCTGTGAGCACCTACAATGGCTGATGTTTGGACAATCCAGATAATCCAAGATTTGGCAAGCAGGGTTTTGTGCGCTGTTTTAACAATCCAGGTGTATGATCTAAGCGCATCGGCGCATTTGTGCATGGGGCGTGACCGAAACAATGGCCCCTGCGCCAGGTTTTGAAGCTCTTCATTTATCACGGTTGTGTTCTGGCCTCACGTGCAACATACCAATCTGAGTGCCCGCTCCTTTTCACTTTAAAAGCCACATGTGCTCGCAAATTGGCGGATTTGTTACGTAGTGAGAGCTGGAGCCGGTCTCAACACAGGAAACATCTGTTCATGTGCGAAGATTTCTGGTTAACGGCTTTGTATCTCAAAGAAATTCCGCATTGGTTTTGATGTCCATTTTTGGAAATGTTTGAACAAAGCGTCCGACAACCAGCAGGTCGCATTTGGACATCATTTAATAGCGGTCACTTCATTAGGTAGAGAAAAGGGAAGTACGATTAGGTTATATGGTATGAACGACGACGTGTCCGTAAACAAATCGCTACCAATGTTAATTTCAGTTCAAGCTAATACAAGACTGAAAAGGCTTTTTAAAGTGCTATACTGAGTTGGATGGGTCATATAATTAGCGGGTCCAGTCTTTAATAATGAAGAGCAGCTCAGAACAGCTTCTCTCTCTCTGGACTTTAGCCTCATAAAGGTAAGAGAAATTATACATTTCAAAAACTGTAATAAATAGATGAAATCCAATTTTTTGCACTTTTGCAAACCGTCAGCATCAGTAGTAGCAGTGTATCTAGGATAGATCCCTGTGGAACACCACTGGAATGTTTGGCTGTTGCCATTGTGAAAGAACAAGATGCGCTAGCTTTGAGCCGGTCAGTGTAGGTTATCACTGAAGGTCCAATGTACATGCAGTTAACTGGATACCTTCAAACTGCGTTTGTCCCCTCCCCCTGCCTTCTCTTGCGTTGCCGGCCTCTTCTTAACCGTTTCCTTCCCTCTGTATTTACTGCAGATATGTGTCGGCCCTGACAACACCAGCCCGCCTCTCGCCGGTGGATTTCCATTATTCATTGCCCCCACAGGTGCCTACCTTCCAGATCACGTCCCCCAATGCCAGCCACGCCCTGTCTCTCCCTCCTGCTGTCCGCAATCCCTACCCTCCAGAGGACGACCAGCCTCTGCTACGCCGCTACCAGGTGCCCTTACACGACGCCCAGTGCCAGGAGCCCTATCGGCAGCAGCGTCGCACCTATCTCAACGACAGCAGGGGAAGCCTGCCCTCCAGCCCCTACCGGCTGGCCGAGGAAGAAGACTATGAGACCACCCAGGAGTATCTCTCCTCTCGGGAGCAACCAAAGAGAAGTGGATCCGGTGGAGGTGGCAGCCGGCGCTGGCGGAGGTCCAGACTGAACGGCCACGTGGCCCCGCGTGGATACGAGGCCTCTCGGGACTATGGGTCTCGAAGCTGCCTAACAGATAGTGAGTCAGAGGAAGACGGTGAGAGCACGCCCTTCCTCAGTATGCAGAACATGAATGCCGAGCCCTCCACCATCTACAAGCCGGTGGATAGTCGGACTTCTCACTCGTCGGGGCGGCACAGTGGGCACGGCAACATGCATACGAGACTTACACACTCACGCTCCAAACCGGACAATACACCCCATTAAAGAGTGAAAAATGAACCAACAAAAATAAATATAGTATAGACCTGCATCTATAAGAAATATTTTTATTTTATATAACTGAGATATTCTAAACAAATGAAATATTTATTTTCATTTTAGCAAAAGTTGTCTACTAGTTAACAGCAAAGACTTTTTTATAGGGAAAACTCTATTTATATGTACATTTTGATTTACAGCATAAAAAGATGTGCCAGTTTTTTCACAACGTAAAAAGAAAAAAAAAAAAAAAAAAATAGAGTAATATTGTGGTGCCTTTTGCTGTATGCCGATGCCAGAGGGCCAGTGGAGGTTTTTGTAGCCTTTCTTATATGGACGCCTCATTTTTTATACACGTTTATGTTTTATTTTTCCTCTCTGGTTTTACTTTCTTTCCAAGTTGCATTCTTTGAGGAGTCTAGCACCACTGGAACATAACCCCTTCCATATCACGCAATATAAACCACTTCCACTTAAAGTGTATGTTTACATTAATATGATTCGCCTGTGGGGTTTATAATTTGGGATTTAATAGAAAGCCTGATGACAATGTAGATCATTATTTGCCCACAATAGAAAGAGGAAATGAAAAAGAGAGAGGTTTGATGTGTGTGTGTGTGTGTGTGTGTGTGCGGGTGGGCGTGTGTGTGTGCGTGTGTGCGTGTGTGTTATGCAGGTCACTGCTTGATGTGTTTGCAGCTACTCTGCCCCTCTCCCAGCCTGCCCCAGTTAGGTCCCTATTATTTCTCGGCAGGTTTTGCTCACGTGAGCCTGTTATGAGGGCAGCAGACACTGAGCCGCTTGGCACGGGGTGACCTCTGCCATCGGAGGTGGCGGCAAAACAAAAAGATTGCATCTGCTTTCACTCAACTCCGACCCTAATCCCATGGCTCATCATCCTTCTGTGTCCGTTCTGTTTTTGTGGCTCGTGTTAAAAGGCCACACAGTGTCTCAGGATTTCCACATGACCCCCCCCCCCCCCCCCCCCCCCCCCCATACCACAGGCACACACACAGCCACACGCGCACACACACAGCCACACGCGCACACACACGCACACGCGCGCACACGCACACACACACACACACACACACTTACTCACTTGCAGACACACACTCCACCTAAACCCCAGCTCACACTTTTCCTCGATTTAAGGGTCTACCTAAGACCAGGGTTCACACATGTTGAAGGCCTTAAATGTTAACATACCCTCTACCCGTCCTGCGTCCCTCCCATACATAGACAAGACAGTGAAAGCCAAGCGGAAGCAGCGCAGTACAGAGCGTACTAGAAAATATGAAAGTGAAATAGCTGTAAACCTTTGGAGGATCATACAATGCAAAAATATGCAAACTTTCTATTTTGCTGTTTGATTACATTCTTTTCTAAGAGGTGACTGGAGTGCGTTGTGTGTGGAAAAAAAGCTACGTGATGCTTGTAGTGCAGAATGAAATAACATGATATAAATGCATATTTACATGAGTTATTTTTTAAAGCCATTATGCAGCCATCTATCAAGTTGTCAGCCTTTCTTGTTCAAATACTCATTGAATGACTGTGTCCATGAATTTA
Source organism: Colistium nudipinnis (assembly GCA_016785305.1). NCBI lineage: Eukaryota > Metazoa > Chordata > Actinopteri > Pleuronectiformes > Rhombosoleidae > Colistium > Colistium nudipinnis. The sequence goes on from JAFBJU010001275.1 coordinate 253,366, forward strand.
TTTATCACTAGGTTTAGACGCTCCACCTTTACCTGCACACTTGCAAATTATGTCAAAAAAGCATCTGAATAGTGTCTCCTCCAAGTGTACTGCTTTGTCTCGTTGACAGAACTCGTTATTACAAAAATGATTCCGTCAATTATACCAATTGAATCATTTTAAAAGTAATCAAAACCATTGAAGCCCTCCGTCCTGCCGCCGACAGTAAACATTTGAACGACAATTCCAGGAATGTCGAACCCGTCACAAGTGAGGACAGTAGATGATGTTTCGCTCCTCATTAAAAGAAAAAAAGAAAAAAAATGAACGCTGAATTATCACATGTTTATTGGTTAAAAGAATCTTTTTTTTCCAGATTGATCTGCAATTATATCTGCTACATGGTAAATGCACAGTGGTATTGTTATAGAGAATGGTCTTCGGTCACGCCTCACTTGCAGATATTTCAGAGTTTCCCACCTCTGGGTCTAATTTTGTATGTCTGAAAAAATGCAAAGAAGTCCTCGTTTAAATGTGGTACTCCCTTCACTTTGCCAGTCCTCTCACCCAAAGGAGACGCTGTCAGGCACTTCCTGCCAGTGTCCTCCCTTTGATTTTACGACACGACTCCATCCTGGCCCCTCTCCACCCAGCCCCGCCCTAAGCCCCACCTGACCCCACCCTCGCTTGAAATGTTTGAACACCTCTCCTCTGCATGTCCTTGTGGTCAAGGTTAGATGGGTGCATGGTTAAAAAAAAAAAAAAAAAAAAAAAAAGCAGCAGACAATTCTTTTCCAGTCAGTGAAAGTGTATTTCATTTAACATTCAGCAATAAAAGAGAACCTTTCCCCCATGTCATTCCTGAAATATGCTAGAAAAAAAGAAAAAAATGCGAGATTGTCATAGATTGTAAAATAAAATGAAAAATGAATCCACCTGTTCATATGAGAAAATAAATCTTTATTCATATCATTTTACGATGTAGTTATTTCTGTGAGAGCATCGCTCTGTATTTTTTGATTCATCTTTTATCTGGGCTCTTAAGGTTGGACTCATCTGGCACCATGCGCACAATACACAGTGTTTCTGCGGAGTATGCACATAAAATTTGTCCGCGGAATATGATCTATTTAATGTGGGTTTATAAATCATGAAATAGATGTTTTAGATTGGAGTTCTGCTCTCAGCTGTGACAAGTCATACAGTAGTTGCCAAATCCACCTAAAAAAACACACATCCTCTGTGAGAGCTGAGCATTGTTAAATTATATAACTGAATAAATATAGTTACGCAGAAGGATTTTGTAACCACCAGTTCTTAACAAAAACCGAAGCGCATTTGTTAAACATTTTGCCTTATGTAGAGTTTAAGTATACCGGATTTGCCACAGTACTTGAAAACCACTCTGGTCCAGGTGATTTTATAATCTTTTGGAACATTTTATCCTATAGGTTTAATGTTTTTACCAGCTAGAGCAGTAGCATCAGTACACCACTAGATGGTGATACAAAAGCAAGATTTAGCAGGCACAAAACCAGGGGAATTCAACTTTTACATGGTGTGAATCTCACCACATGTGGTTTCCAAGAGAAGGGTCGATGGAGAGACTGATACCGTTTATTATTTGTAGGCTTTTTTTTTATCAGTACAGTACAAGCATCATGTCTTAATATTAGATATTCCATAAGCATTTTTTTTTTCATTATTCTTAAGTGTTTAATTATTTTTGCATTTTGGGTTCAGTGTAGTTGAAATCACATGCATCTGTCATGCATCTGCTGTGTATAGTCATTATTATACTATATACTAAACACCTGATTCAGTGTGTTATCAGTGACCATATATGCATAGAGAGGGTTTAGTGTTTCCATTTCTGTCTAGTAGACATTCGATAGATTCGCCTGGGTCTCTTGCAAGATAATCGTTTCCTTTTTCAGCAATTTGGAACCCTTCCCAGATCCCCTGTGTTGAAATTGAAAAAAAAACAAAACAACAACAAAACAAACAAACAAATTAACATCATCACAGGCATACCAGAACCCTCCTGTGTACAATAACCACAAAATGAATATTTAGAATTTTTGGACACACAAAGATGCACAAAGGTAATCTCCTGAAGCACCAAATTACCTGTCCTCCACATCCTGTATTGTGTCGGGAAGGGGTGAACCAAGTGTTTCGGGAAGAAATATTGCCGCCATCCCACTGAGGATGGGCGCTCCTCCGTAGATTAAGCCTGGCAGCCAGGGTACGTAGTCCCCAGTGAGGAGCACCATAGGGGCCACCATGGCTCCTACACGAGCCATCATGGATACCCAGCCCATGCCGGTCTGTCTGAGGGAAAAAGTACAAATATTAGATGGCACATACAGGCTGAAATGCCATTATCCTTTAAATCTGTCTTTTTGGTGCACACAATAGTGGAAGATAATTGATTCACTACATAAAGTACTCCTTTTTAGGTCGGAGGTTTAGGGAGTTCGGCACACTACAGTCAAGTATAACTCCGTTATTATTTAGCCCTCATGTTACTTGGCGGAAGATGCTCGTTTGATGCTGTTAACCTTCACCTGCTCTCCCGCTAAGGAACTGAAGAACAGCAGCATGTGCACGCGCCGGCCCTTCAGTCTGGACTCATCTACTGCGTTGGTAGAATTTGTGAACTCCTGGTAGTGATTTATTGCTCGTTCCAATAGTTTAAATTGTAAACATGTGCTTGTTCTCATATTTCCAATGTTTTCCATTTAGCACTTTTAAAGAAGACTTTTTCAATACCCAAGAGGAAATGGAATAAGAAAAAACGACTCTCCGCGTCGGGGGAATTGAAACCCGCGTGACAGGCGGGGGGGCACTCACCCCTATACTAGCGAGGAATGAACCGTCCTCATTGGCCAGTAGTTAAACGCAGGCGAGGTCAGATTTATTGAGTGGACATGGGAGTAATGATAATCGAGGACATACTCACCGAATGACGGTTGGGTACAGCTCTCCGGAGTAAAGGTAACAGCAGTTGAATGATGCAGCCAGGCAACCTTTCCCCACCACAGCCAGACACGTGCGTATGCTCTGTTTTTCTGCAGAGAGGTGCAATATATGTGAGTGGATCACTCTCATGGATTGATGGACAAGGACTTAGTTGTGCAGTATGTAACACCTGGGCTTTACTTGTAAATGTTTTCGAAAATAGAAAACATAAAACAAAACATGCATTTGAGATTTAACATGATGGCGATTTGATATAATGCTTGAAGTCAATAGCCTGATCAAATGTGACACATAGATACGTAACTTTAAACCATGTGGAAAATAGGCCCAAAACAAGTAATTTAAGGTGTAGTTGCAGTTCGCCGCCATACAGTGGCGCTATACGCTCACGGCAGCTTGGAGCAACAGCAGGATTATGCGTAACTCTACGTAGAGTCACCGAAGGTCCCGTCCCGTAATACTCTTTGAATGAACTAAGCACCACTGAACGGAATAGTCCACAAACATGTTTAAACAGAGCATAAATATAACCAATTAGTTGTTATATTAATAGAACTCCAGCTGGGATTAAAAGAGACCGCTTCCCTCAAGTCGTTGTTATGCCTGAAACTTGGGTGAGTTGCAACTATTTACGCTAGCCGTTGACGCACACTCAATTTGATGTAGAAGGCCCGGGGCACTGTCACAAAGAAGCCGTTTGGAGTCATGGCAACGTTGCCAAATGTCTCTACTATACTTTGGTGCACATTGTATCGGTGTTTAATGTTAAATAAAGGAGCGCGTGTGCCAAGCGCTATCGCACATCGCCAGCTAGCGCTCGTCACTACGCTAAGTGCTCGCTTGGTGATGGAGTGAGAGCCATTATGGTTAGGTGCATAAAACCCATCACGGTTACACCGCTGTTTTGTTGTGTTATCATTCCTCATGGTTTGCGGTATTATGTGGTTACACTGATTGTGTTATTTAGTGAAGAAGCAACCCATTTATATTGTATTATTGTTTATAACGAATAGTCAGTGGATATGTGACATAAGATAAGAGAAGGTGAAATAGTCTCAAGTTTGTTCACGTTTTTTTTTCTTCGGTTAATCTACTAGATTTGATTTGAACATTCGATGATGGTGAGCCCAGCCCAGTGAGACTGTGGATGGAATCTGTCCACAGGAGAAGTCTGAGTAGCTTCGATCAAGCATTCTGATATCAGGTAGACCACGAACAGACACTAACACTCGCCGGGTGGTAGAACACAGAACCTATCCGCCTCTTCACACACCGATTTGTCTCAACTGACATTGCTGCTTTATTTGAACTTTCCTTTTCATACCTTTAAGGGCTCTGTTTTCTACGTTTCAATTCTATTTGCACCCTGTCTATTCATTTGCAATTATTATTGTCTTGCTTGGGCCATAACTTTTTTTTTTTGCTTCACGTAATGACCTTGAGTGGACGTTGGCCCCTGTCTATCTATCCTTGGCGGGAGCTGGGGCGCTCCGTAAGATTAGGCTGAGCAGCTATAGAATGGGATCAGTCAATAGATTGAGCGACCGTGGGAATATATGCTCTCTGGAGGATTGATAAGGCCCTCAGTCTTATCTGCAGCAATTTGTGCCATGTAGGGACCAAGCAACACGACAAGCCTGATTGTGTGTGCAGTCAAGCCAGCAGTAAGATGTGTGCATGTGCTGTAACATACCATAAGGTACCAGTAAGTTGATCAGAATGGTGACCCCAGCCAAAATGAGAACACCACACTGAGATGGGCGCCGTCCAAGATAACTCATAGACACAGTTATGGCAACTTTTGCAGGGATGTCAACAGCACCGAAGATCACTTGGATTAAGTAGATGTCCACCCCAAACTTTTGCAGATCCATAGCAAGGCCATAGTAGGCAAAGCTAGTTGATAACCTATGATTATGAAAAACAAACAAACAAAAAAAACATGCGCTGTATCATTGCAGTTTCTTGGACGATACTATAATGTTATTGAGCTTCGCTACACAGTGTACAGGAAACCTACCAGACGGCACTAAGGCAGGCTGTCATTGACCTCATTGTGGGTGTTCGGAACAGATCCAGGAACGAGAAAGAGCTCTGAGTAGAGGACATCTCCTTCTTCATGTGCTCCTGCAGCATCTGTCCATTAAGTCGTTTTCTCAATTAGAAGTTATACAAACCAAACATTTAAAGATGGCATCCACACAAAACATCCCCTTACTTTTAGGTCAATTTTTTCTCCCTCTTCATGGCACCCGTTGAATTTGGCCACTCTTTTAAGGTTCTTGATGGCGTGGTCGGTCTTATTTCTCAGGACTAACCATCTTGAAGATTCATGAAACCACCTAACATCAGACGTTTGGGATTTCATCAGTAACCCCTTTGGCGCTACGACTATTTCTTTACACATCAATACTTGGAGACTTACCATGCGATGAGAAAGAAGATATAAAATGGCAACGATATAGCCAGGGTTAGCCACCTCCAGTCCCGAATGAAGTAGGCTATTAATACCAGTATCAACTGTCCAACTGTGTAACAGTAACCGGTCATGGTCCCGACCACAGTCCGTACATGGGTGGGGATCCACTCCACAACTTGAATTGATAATCACAAATAGAAAAAGTTGATATTTGATTACATTTAAAGTTAATAATTATCATCAATAATACTTGGGATGAGGGACAGGCCTGTTAACTTAACCTGCTAACCTCTGCCTGGGAGTACAGAAAAATACTTCATGCTGAGCCTTTTCTCCATCCAGCTTAACAACTTACTGAGCGAGAACGTGTTGAGTCCTAGGCCAGACAGGGCCATGCCGCAACCGAAGCGGAAGAGGCAGTAAAGGGGGAATGAGTTTGAGAACGCAGCACATGTCCCTGACACTGCCATCAGCAGGTTAGAAATGAGCAGGAGGATACGTCGGCCATATCTTAGAGGCAGGAAGATTTGTAAAGAGTCAGTGAGGCCAGGCTGCAGTATATCACATTATCTGAACGTTTTGCTTTGCAGATAGTGAGTCAGTTTCAGCATTTTCTTACACTGCATGAAAAATATATATACTCTTTGGCGCCAGAGAGGTTACACTGTATACTGCGTTACTGGTATTATAACTGTATAAATTATCGTATTTTTACCTGTCTGCAAGACCTCCAAAGAGGAGAGCTCCCACCAGCACACCTCCCATGTAGACAGTTTGTCCCATTTGTTTCAAAGAGCGCTGATCACACACCAAATGCCACTGCCAAAAAAGGTGGCACGAGTTAAAACACAAGAGAAGAAGGGCGTATAAATATTTGCGCCGCGAACGGGGGGGAAAAAAAACGAAAAAACCTCAGATATGATTGTGGAGGTCATCTCAGTCATGTTGTAGGACCATCCGTCCGTGCATTCCTGAAGGTCAACATCCCCTTTAGTGTCACCCAGGTCCCCTAAACCGGTGGTCCCGTTATTAGCCAGCAGATGCCACTGTGGGGCAGCGTAACGCTGGCACCTCTCGGGCCTGCCAGCCTGGTCGAGTGGCACCGTGATCAGCAGCGTTTCCCGTGGGCTCAGCCGGGACTGAGATAGGTTGGTGTGTGCGCTGCAGTAGTGAGGCGGCACCGCAGCCACAAAGTTCTGTAGCAGGTTATGACTGGCCATCATCAGGACCGGTATGTTGAGAAGGACCACGTGAAGGACCTGGAAGCGTCCGGTGCTGCCCACCATCTCTAGAAGGTCCATAAACGCCATCGTTTTCTATAGAGGGTTTTCTCCCGGTGTCAGCGGGTCCTGCTAGAAACCTGCCGTTGGCCGGCTCTTTAAAGAAAAACTTGGACGTTTAAAAAAAAAAAAGTCATTCTCGCCCCTGTGAAAATGTGAAAGAAATAATGAGTCGCTAAGTTACAAGCAATTTGCCCGTGGTGTGCGTTATGTGTTCATACAAATAAGAAGCCTATTTTCTGAATTACCGGTAGTCTTCTCCGACGAGGCTACGAAAACAGTAAGCATGGAGCACTTTTGTTGAAAGCAATTAAGACACCATACCGTCAATCCATAGAAAGTCCCGGCAAGAGAGAGTCCTGGAAAAATTCCATAAAAAAAAAATCAAAAAGAAGTAAAAGTCGGTCCTGTAACCGCAACGTGTTAAAGTGTGTAATAGCCTCTGGAATTCCAACAGCTTTTCTGAAGAATGGATTATTCGAAGTGCAATGCAACCTCTCGAGGTATTAGCGGCACTGAACACTCAAGTTTAGTTAATGTGCTGCTCTTCAAACTCTTTCCCTTCTTGGCACTGAGACACACTCCCTGTCCTTTATTGGTTACTCTGTCTGAGGTGTTACTTTGTGTGTGTGTGTGTGTGCGTGTGTGTGTGGGTGGGTGGGCGTGCGCGTGCGTAACGGAATGTGTGCGCGCACGCATCTAACTAAAAGTAGTTTTATGATTTTTTCGCAATTCTTATTTTGTCTTTTTGATTTATTCAAATTGAACGGATGGATTGCGTGGATCAAACAAGAGCAGCTAATTGGGAGCAGGAAAAAATAAAAAGTTTCACCTAAATGGCAAAATCTGCAGATAAATATTCAACTATTTCAACACCGTGGCCTTTTCCCCTCTTTTACCTCGTGTTATAAAACTGAATTTGTTCAATAAGTGACTATGTGGAGATTGTTTAATCAACAACAGCTTGGGGGCTGTGACAGTCCCCGAACTGTCAGTTTTCGTGACTAAGGTAGGAGACAGAACAGAGAAGTGGAAGTAAAAAGATTTGATTTTTAAAATGTGAAGTCTAATCTGAGTTGTGTTTTTTGTTTTTTTTTGCTTGGTTCGTTTCCTCATTATTCGTTTTGAAGAATGTGTGTGCTTGTGTAATGACCAGCATGAGATGTCAGGCTGGATGAAGCTGCAGGTGCACCGAAGCAAAACAATAAACTCACCGTTGTTTCAGCTGTGAGACTTTGAACAGGGAACATATCAAAGTTCCTCCCCTTTCAGGGTATTTTTTTTATGTTTCAGCCCTAAACGTATAGAATATGTGAAGTTATTTTGAATAATGAGTTGCATGCAGATAACCAGACACATGTTAAATCTAGTCTCAAGTACACAAAAGCTTCATACATAATTCAGTCATTTGCACATTCCCAAATTTAGAGATAGTCCAGAACACTGTAGGTTGAGCCACTGAGAGCAAAATTATGTTCTAAAGCTCTAATTATTATTCTTTACATGCTGGTTAATATGCACAGGGGGTCTGCGACCTGCCAATAACACACTGCTCTCCTTATGCTCCAGCACAATTATTCATTCCTCATTGTAGAGTTTTAGTTTAGTTAAATGCCTAATGTGCACGTTTTGGCTTCAAACTTGATTAACTCAGCGACAGACCCCGGGGAAAATGGGTTATCTAACAATTTATTACACCAATAAACCCAGGTCAAACACTGCAATCCCGTTAACAAGAGTCACACATTACGTGTGTTCCCATTCTTTGTGTCTCTTTTCCTCTGTTAATAGTTAAAAAAAAAAGTCAACTGGACACATTACTTCCTGTCCCCTGGTCGAGCGCAATGAAAAACACTTAGCAATAGCAATGAAGACTGTAATAGTCAGAGTTTGGTAGAGTTGTGGTTAACCCACATTTTATTTGGCGAAGCAAAAGTTTGGGGTAGAGCATAAAAATATATTTCATAACGCATATTTGGTTGAAATTTCTCACTATAATATTCTCTCTTTTCACGTTTCACATTTGCTGTTGCAGCTGCCTCTACAAACCCCAACCTTGCACTTGTGCCGTGTTTAACTTTCATATCGTGGAAACATATGTACGTAATAGAGAGGTTGGTACGTCTGCAGAATCGTCATTGCTCCTTAAATTAGATCTCCTTGAAAGAACAAATTATATTTCGCGAAAGCAAACTTCACCATCGCTTCTGATTGAGGCAGGGGTGGTGGGGGTAGAGGGGGTGAGGGGTTGTAACAGCAAGTTGATGAAAACTGCTGCTCTTCCGTCCACTTATTCACATAATATAACTGTGACCACCAAGCATTCTATAACGCCTGGCCACGCTCCAACGAAAATTCCTTGTAGACAGGGCTGGCGGAAACAGATTGTTGGAAGAGGTAGGCATCTGGACTCAGACCGTAGCCCGCCATTTTAAACTGGATGTAACCCTTACTGAAGGGGAGATGTTAATCTTTTCCATGCAGATGCTGTTTTGTTGAAAACGTATTAGCTCTAGCCTGCTGTTCTTCATTCGGACTTTAAAACAATTCCTTCTCTTAGAATAGCTCCGGTTTACTCCACGTTTATATTAATGTCATCGGGATTTCGTCATCGTGAACAAGGAGGGGCTTGCTCTGGTGATTGTCATGACATGATCAGCCATCTTTCACCCGTCAACTAAACTGGCATTAAGGAATAAGCTGAAGTAAAACAGACAGAAACATGTTGCACATGGCCTTTTTAGTTTTTTTTCTCTTGCCCCATTCTGGTATCAACGCCTGTCCCAACAAGCAACTGGATAAACGCATTTTGTCACATTGTACCTTTCTAGCTGCACGCTGTCCATCAACCTTACCTTTGCTATTTGGCAGTTTCGGAGGGTGGTGTAGCCAATCCGAGCGCACTCTGGGCAAGGGGCGGGTCCCCAGCCTATCACAGCTTAAACACACAGACACAATAACCAGATTATAACCAGAGGTTATGAAACCCCGGATTAGGTTTTGACTATTTTTTTGTTGTTGCACAATGAATGTGATGATAAAGAAAACACCAAAGAATAGTGTTGTTTGTTGCTGAATTAACGTGAGCAGATTGTGACTGATGACATGATTGGTTGAAAAGATTGCCTGTTTTGTGATTGACTGTGTGGAGCAGGTTTACAGCTGATGCAATGTCTGCCAGACCAAATTGTAGGATTTTATACTCGCGCAGTCACAGCCCTGGAGTTCGTAGTCCTTGCACTGAAGAGTTATGACCCCAGTTGAAGTTTTTTTTTTTTTTTTCACCAAAAATGGACAAATTAATCATTACCAAAATAGATGCGCTGTTTTTAATTATCAATATATATTGACTTGGTTTCATCAGTCAGATGGCAATTTCAGCGAGTGAGAACGCACTAAATGATTCCCCTTTCAGCAGAATGCGTCATATGATCTGAAACTTGCACTGAAGAGTTATGACCCCAGTTGAAGTTTTTTTTTTTTTTTTTTTTTTTTTTTTCAAATTAATCATTACCAAAATAGATGCGCTGTTTTTAATTATCAATATATATTGACTTGGTTTCATCAGTCAGATGGCAATTTCAGCGAGTGAGAACGCACTAAATGATTCCCCTTTCAGCAGAATGCGTCATATGATCTGAAAAAAAAGCACAAATTGATCGAAAACAAGGTATTTATGGTATGTAAGACACAAATTTTATTTAGTATTTGAGTGGAAATCTTTTGAGTTGAAATTTCTTGTACTAAAACATTATCACCAGTATATTCACAAAGCCCACCACAAAGCTCTTTTATCCACAGCAGCTAAATCGCATTTTCTGCATTCCTGGAAATATCTACTCTGTAGCCTGGCTATTGAAGATATGTAGGTTTGTAGAATAGATGTTTTACCAGTCCAAGGGAAGTAAATTCAGAGGGCATTAAATGCATGCAGACGCTGGTTTGTGGGGGCTTTTTCCCAGAAAAAAAGGCCTTCATGTCTTGACTATCCTGGTGACCGTTTAATGGAGGTCGTCGGGGGCGGCCAGTTTCTCTAGCGTGGGCTCCATGCCCCAGATCTCACGGGCATACTGGGCAATGGTGCGATCACTGGAGAACTTGCCGGATCCAGCGATGTTGTGGATGACCTTCTTGGTCCATTCCTTAGGGTTCTGATGTGAGGAGGAAAATGATTGGCGAAGATTAACACGATCGGTCGCATCTATTAGTTCTAGTGAGGATACTTATCGAAGCCACACATTGAAGTCGCACAGTACATCTATAAAAGACCCTCAAGAATTGGTTATCGTTAAAACCAACATACCTTGTAAAGAGCATTGACTGTCTCCTGGCATTTAATGTAGTCTTCATAGTCCGCAAATACCTTAAATCTGTGAGGAAAATAGTAAAAAAAACAAAAAACAATACACGGCATGTAAATTGTGCAACGTTGATTTACGTGTGTGTGTAGTACTGTTTTTGCTTCTTTTTCGTACCAGAATAGTTGTTAAGCACCAGCAAACGGCGTCGTGTTTATCCAAATTCTCATTTGTATGTGAGCGTGCACGTGCACGCCTCAGGCCGCTAATGGTAGATGTGTCTTTTACCTGTCGTGATGCATCAGCATGTTGACAATTTCTTTGAACAGGTCAGGCTGCTTTGGGCTGAAGAAGCCCCCAGAAATCTGGTCGATCGCCTGTTTCAGCTCAGGCAGGCGGTTGTAGTAAGATTCGGCGTGGTAACTGAGGACCAAAAAATCAATAATCAACAGATTCAGGAAAGCGGACCGCAAGCTGGTTGCTGTAGCAACCAAACCCATTCATGGACGCCTAATATATTCGGTGTCTACACGCCGGCAGGTCTCCAAAAAACCTCAGCTTGTGTCGTATCAAAACGTGAAGGTAGACAAAATACAAATATTCAAGGTGAGACTGGGGTTCGGTCCTCACCCTCTCTTGTCAAGTGCATCAACGTCATCCACTCGCATGCCAAAGATGAAGAGGTTGCCGTCGCCGGCCTCCTCGGCCATCTCAACGTTGGCTCCGTCCATGGTACCAATGGTGAGGGCGCCGTTCAGCATGAACTTCATGTTGCCCGTGCCAGAGGCCTCGGTGCCGGCTGTGGAGATCTGCTCTGACAGATCAGCTGCAGGGACGGCTGGGGAAAAAAAAACAAGGACAAGAGTAAAAGGTTAATGGCTCGAATAAGAAATGTTCGTTTTCGGTGTTAATGAGACCTCAAAAATGCAGATTGCTTGACATCTGCAGTGGAGGAAAAGTACAGCATAGACAAAATAAAGACATGGGGTCTATTAACTACCTTTTTCTGCCAGTGTGACTCTGTAGTTCTCCAAAAAGATGACTTTCAGGCGATCTCCGACCACAGGGTCGTTGTTGACCACCTCGCCAATAGCTGTGATCATGCGAATGATCATCTTGGCCGTGTGGTAGCCTGGAGCAGCCTGCAATCGATGCACACGTCGGAGAAGTAACGTCAGATGGATGGGGACTGTGCTTTCATGCAGTTAAGACTACACACCTTTCCTCCGATCATGACAGTTCTTGGTGTCCACTGCTTGTTGGGCTCCTTCTTGATGCCTGGCAGAGACAGCAAGAGGATGAAGGCCCGGGGCGCCTGTGTTTGTGAGGGAAAGCGCCCCACGATCGTATCCGAGTAACTCACGGTTGTAATAGGTGATGATGTGCAGACAGTTGAGCAGTTGTCGCTTGTATTCGTGGATCCTCTTGACTTGGATGTCGAACATGGAGTTGGGGTTGATCTTCACCTTGTAGTGCTCCTCCAAGTGCACGGCGAACTTCAACTTGTTTTCCTACGCGATCAAAAAAAGAACCTCTTTAGATAAAATGGGGCTGTGTGGAGATGCACGATCAGAGCTTAAGCGAGAACAATTCTCTGTCAGCAAAGTGAAATATCAGAGAAAAAAGACGCAACGTGATGAGGAATGAAAAACACATGAGTTCAGTGGAAATGAAAACACGCTCATTGAAGAAGAGTCGATATGATGAAGTAAGTAATATAGCACAGCCACAAGTGCTTCATTTATAATAATATTTTCTTTCCAAGGCTTTCACTGTTGTATGTATATACTGTGTGTAAGAACCTCTTTAGATAAAATGGGGCTGTGTGGAGATGCACGATCAGAGCTTAAGCGAGAACAATTCTCTGTCAGCAAAGTGAAATATCAGAGAAAAAAGTAGTAAGTAAGTAATATAGCACAGCCACAAGTGCTTCATTTATAATAATATTTTCTTTCCAAGGCTTTCACTGTTGTATGTATATACTGTGTGTGTATATATATATATATATACATACATATAATAGGGCACATGCATATATAGTCTAAGTAAATACTTTGCTTATTGAGCATAACGGTGTTTAAAGCCCAAACTCCGACATGACTGAACAGTTTAAATATTCAACAACAATCCCATTTGATCTATTTCACCTGTTTCACTTTGGCAATGTCACGAATGAAAGCCTCGTCGTTGACATACTTGCGCAGACCCTGAAGCTGGTCGAGGTCACGGATGAATTCCTCGCCAATTCTCTGACCAAAAGAAAAATGATGGCGAAAACGAATCAATAAAAGATGCGCCATTTTTCCCGCCGCACGTTTATAATTGTTAGAATTGAGTGGCAGCTGACCTCTGCGATGACCTCAGCCAGCCCGGGGTTGCACATGACCAGCCAGCGGCGGGGAGTGATGCCATTGGTCTTGTTTTGGAACTTGTGCGGCTCCATTTCGTAGAAGTCCTTGAAACTGCAGGCGGAGTGAGGCGTCACACATACAATCGGGGCCCACAGATGACACATGACAATGTAGTGGCGGGGATTTGGGAAATAGATACAACTACAAATATTACACACACACACATGCACTATATGCTTGGATTTAATGATGATTCACCACCAGGCAAGTGAGCGTTTTTTTTTAGGACATACATCGTAGCTTTGAGGATGTCGGAGTGTATCTGGGCCACGCCATTAACGGCATGGGAGCCCACAATGCACAAATGGGCCATGTTGATCCTCTTCTGTCCACCTTCCTCAATGAGAGACATGCGGCCAAGACGCCCATTGTCACCAGGGTACTTAGCAGCGACTCTCTGCAAAATGAAATGTAACACCAGATCGAAATGAGTCAATAGGATGTACTTTTTATTTTGCCTTCGGCAAGTCATAGATTCATTTCTCAAAATATTGAAATAGGTCATTACCGCTGACATCAAATTAGCAGAGAAATGATCCTTTTCGTTAGTATGTAAGTATATCAATGTATTGTGTCAATCAAAGTAATAGTAATCCATCTATGATCGCATACAATATTCCAATGATTGTACGTGTTTTTGTCAGCTTTTAAGCCCTCGCATGTTTTCCTTTCGTATTATTTTTATCTGAATTATTTTGCATTTAATCCACACCCAAAGTCATTGATTGCATCTGGCAGAGGACAAAGATCATTTGCCATTCTCCTGCTTTACGGATATATATTGATGAAGGGACCATAATAACACATTATTCAACAGTGCGTGGCAATCATAATATGCTGCAATGAGCGGTACTAACCTCCAGGTGGCGACGGTTGATCTCATAGACAATTTCCAGGTGACGGGGAAGTAGATGTGCAAACAGGTCAACTGGCCAGCGTTCAAGAGCCTCGGGAAGGACAGTGTGATTGGTGTAGGCACAGGTGCGCACACAGATGTCCCAGGCCTGGACACAGATATTATGAAAATATAATAAACAGCACTTGGTATATAATTTGCATACACATGGTGTATAATTTCCCTTTGTGACGATGTTAAATTATAGCTATTAGTCTACATTCCACTGACGATCTCCCAATTTAGTGTAGCATCGTAGAGCATTCAAAGAAAGGTGCCAATTATACCCGAAGATTATATATTCGAAATTAGAGATATTAAAAAAAATTATAATAATGCAGTTCATTTGTGTGTCAGGGTCGCTCCTCCTCACGTTGTCCCATGTAAGCTTCTCCTCATCGACCAGAACCCTCATCAGCTCAGGAATTGCCATGGCTGGGTGTGTGTCATTCAGCTGGATGGCAACCTGTATTTACAAAACTTTGTTAGACGTCAACACGGAATTAGCTCGCACCAAGTCAAGTGCTGATGGCAGAAGAGAGAGTAGATCCAACCAGATCCACCTACGATCTGTTCCCCGTGCTGACAGTGGCAATTAAACGCAGGCACAGAGTGAACTTCGGGGGGTGGGGGGGGGGGGCTTTAGGCTTTTTGACAGAACCCATTTTGTCGAGTTTTTCACTTCACCTTGTCAGGCAGTTTGTTGAAGTCGGTGCGAACAACCTCCCTGGAGCCAAACTTGGAGACCTTGAAGCGGCGGATGATGTCTTGCAGGGTGGCAGACACCACAAAGTACTCCTGCTTCAGACGGAGCTCCTTCCCTTCAAAGAACTGAGCAAAAAGACACATATTTGTCTGGTTCTTTTCTGCAGGCAAACATAGAATTGCAGAGTTTGTTTTTTTTTTGTTTTTTTTTGTATTGTTCGTTAAACAGAACCTTTTGCGCTTGTGATTGAAAGTCAACAACTCGATCTTTTTTATATGGATACAGCTACTGTGGATGTCTGATGCGGAGAAATAAATGGTAAGCAAGTATGAAGCGTAGATCTAAAATAAAATTATTATGTCATTTCAATCATTATAGCGGAACATAAAGCATCAATTCATAATGTTAAATTGTGTGCTAATGCAGCTCCCTTCTTTATCAGGCAGACATTTATCCTCTGAGTTTATGTTATGGCGTTTGAAAAAAAGAAGTTAATAGATGTTGTTCTTCTTCACAAAATAATTGATGTTCCATTTCACATTTTTTAAACGAACAAAAAGCGAATCACTTTACAGTTATATAAAACTGAGCAAGGCAGCCCCGCTGGAGGATTGGAAACCTTCTCTGTTTTTTAAATAAGTGAAATAAATAAATAAAAATCGGACTAAATAATGAATTAGTCAGCTAATTGTTGCAGTGTTTCTCTGTGGTTTACAAAAACACGGCGCGATGAAGAAGGGTTCGGGGCCAAACTGACTTCCAACAAAGCTGGAATATCGGCTCCACCGCAGAGCCTGCTCTCACTTGCAAGGACATAAATTACCGGGCCTGACATGAGTTGTATCCGGAGCTAGATGGTTATCTCCCGAAATCCTTCTTCTCGAGCCTTCAGGGAATCGGCGCGTGGTGGTCAGGTCTTAAGGCAGAAATAAACCACTGCCTCGGGGGGGGGGGGGGGGAGGGGGGGGGGGGGGGGGGGGGGGGGCCGAGAGAGCGCGCTGGTGGCTCGAGCGGTAGACAAAGGGCCTCTCGTGGAGGTCCAAATTATGTAAATCCATCTCCCAGTGGAGTTAAGATAAGCCACTCTTACAGGAGCCACACTGGCCCGCAGCTCCTTTACCTGCGTCTTTTACCCATCGACATTCAGCAGTTTCCTCTAATCCACGTTAATGCCCGCACAGCCGTCCCGAGTGCGCCTCTGATGGATTACCGGGGCAATGAAGTCGCAGTTTCTTACGTTGTCGTTTGGATACAGCACGCGGGAGATGTTCTCAGCCAGGTTTCTGTCCAAAACGGCCTGGATGTAGCCACCGACGTTGACTGTAAAGAGGTAAAATGCACAGACCTGTTTAGTTCCGGCTCGCTCTCGTCGGACAGCTGTCGCGTGACGGGAAACCTCGACCAGGCACATACAGTCTTTCAGGTTGAAGTCGCACGGCGCCTTCGCAGACCACAGCCTCATGGTGTTGACGATGTTGTTCCTGTAGCCGGGGATGGGGGTGTCGTAGGGCAGAGCCAGCACCACCTGCCATTATCATCCCAGCCACAGAGAGAGAGAGAGAGAGAGAGAGAGCGAGATGTGAGCTGTGAATTGTGAAACCGCTGTTGGTATGGAAAAACATGTTCTGCACATTTCGTGGAAACTGTCATTTTTCACCTGCGTGTCAACCCATTTGACGCCGTCGCTGTGATGCTCGGCCCTGCCATAGAAATGCACGGGACGCATGTACTCGGGGCGCGCCTTCTCCCAGGGGTTACCATAGCGCAGCCAATCATCAGCCTCCTCAACCTGGATAATGACATACATTTATCGCAAGGGGGAAAAAACACTCTCTCTGAGCAGAGGCAGTCACGGCAAATGATGAAGAATGTCGGCTCGTGAATCTGATAAAGGGAAGACGGCGAGAACCCTGCGGGGAATGAACATTTTCTCACCTGCCAGCCATTGACAATTTTCTGATTGAAGATACCAAATTCATAGCGAATACCATAACCGTAGGCAGCGAGACCCAGCGAAGCCATAGAGTCCAGGAAACAGGCTGAATAAGGGAAATGTCACATAAAAGCAGGACCGATCGCCCTTAGTGTGGGTGTTCCACACGATGATATTATTTTTATTTTGATAAATATGAACGGTCAAACGGTCTCACCAGCAAGGCGACCCAGGCCGCCATTTCCCAATCCAGCGTCTTCCTCCATGTCCTCCAACTCTTCCATGTCCAGGCCCAACTATGGAGGACAGCGGAAGGCAACAGCGCCTTATTGCTATGCTGTGATGCTGAGGTAATATATATATATATATATATATATATATATATATATATATTGGGCTTGGTTGTCATACCTGATAGGTGGCCTCATCGCAGGCATTCTCCAGGGCCAGGTTCACCATGGTGTTCTGGAGGGTGCGGCCCATGTAGAACTCGAGGGAGATGTAGTACACGCGCTGCAGTTTGGCAAAGAAAGGGAGAAATAATTCCGTGTAATACGAGCACTTTCGGAGATATTTTTTGCCACTGGATTAGAGAATGCTGTCAACACTCGCAGGATGTCAACAAAATTGGCACCGAGATAAAAAAAAAAAAAACCCTGAGCCATCACAATGTCTGGGTCACATTCTGACTGCCAAGGACACCTTTAAGTTTCATACTGTAGCTTCGGGTTTTGGAGTGCTTCGAAATGTGCCACCGGAGCCTGTGGTTAGCCTTTGCCATTTAGTACTGTTTTACCTTCTCTGGCGTGGAGGGGCCGACTATGGCTGAGGAAAGGCAGGAGGGGTCGTCAGAAGAGTAGTGGGCGGGAGACTTTTTGCTTCGGGTATTGCATAACATCAACATATTGGACCAGACCGAAAATAGCTCCTGCAGAGGTCGCTGTAAAGGTCAGCCTCGGCCCGATCCCTTTCGTTGTGTGTTGAGTTCAAGTCTTGCATGACAAGAGGAGTGGTGCAGATAGACGTGTACAATGATATTTAATTCATCTGAAAGGGCCATATCACTGAGTAGTTCACAAGATCTCCTGAATTATACATGCCCACGTGTCCCAAATCCTATCTGACTTCAAACCTTTTCTGCAGCTCGTTATGCTGATTGTGCTTTTTTTTCTTTTTCTTTTTTATATATTCTTGCAAAAATGCATTTAAGCGATGTGAGACCTTGTTGTGACAGTCGCTTTGCTTTCATCAGCATGCGGCCGTCGCACAAAAACGGCGGCCCGGGCGTCCGCGTCCCCCTCCGCGTTTCCATCTTTGACCTTTGAGCGATTCATCTTTGACCTTTTCCGCCCGGAGCACCGGAACAAGGTGATACGGCGGCACAGATGAAGGGTTTCATGCAGCCCCTCAACGTCTGGTTTCAAAAGTGCGAGATGCGAGAATGACATGTCTCGCGACGGGAATAGGACGAGGTTTGCTGGGAAATTTTCTCCCGAAGAAAAAGAAAAATGATCCTCCCTAATTCCGTGGAGTTATTAATGGTCTTTCTTCAAATGGGTAAAAGCAATTTAGTCAGTCTTTTTTGGAACGACACACCATTTTGTGTGACATTTGCAAACGGTAATGCGGTGTGGTTGGCAATTTTTTGCTGGTTTAATTCAAGCGACGCCAGCCTCCTATTGTTTTCTCTTCAGGTTTCATTCTGCGAGCTGTTTATACCGCTGCAGTTGCTGAGATGAACCCGGCTGCCCTGGGAGGCATGAGCTCATATGACACAAGTAAAGGCTCTGTGCTTTATGGTCAGACTGGATGGGAAGAGAAGGGTCATGGAGAGGTTTAATGTTTCAACACACTATAGGAACTGCAGCATACCAGCAGAGTGCTAAGAAGCCCGGGTGAAGTTTAAATGTCATGACTTGGCATTACACTGACATCAGGCTCAAGTACAGTTCAAGAATATTAAATCCTTGCTCTCTTGGGGGTGGAAGAATTCATCTCCTCTACTTAAGCAGAATTTCCAATGCGTCGAATGGAAAATTACCTTTTAACAAATGTATGTACATAGCTGCGTAACGTAAAGTAATTACGAGGAGTAAAATATTGCACGTTACATGAGATCAATTGCATGGAAGGCGACTATTGTTTACATATTCAGCATTTATGTATTATTCACAGAACTTATAGACTGTTTTTGAGAAAAAAAAAGAAAGGATAATCGCTTCCCTTTTCGAGCCTCTGGCTCTTTTTTTTTTCCACATGACAAACTTAACAGGGATATCAATAACTAAAGGGATGACAGGAAAGTTTGCTCCAATAAGGAAAGCAAACTCTTTGGAAAAAGTTTAGATACCACTGGTTCAGCACAAGTGCGGTACGAGTCCCTCATTACTGGGCTTAAGTACGGTATATTTTGTCCCACATTCAAGGTTACAGCACGAGATGATAATGAAAACACTGAGGACAGTGTACCAGACCTTAATGTCCTGCGGGTGTGAGGCAGTTCTTAGATTAAATATTAATGTCAGTATTTGCCCTATACTTGGTTAAACACTAAAAGCTCTGTACTTATACATTTAAACGGCTCTGTAAATCTTTTTCTAACACAAGTAATGGACATGTTGCAGGCGCATCGTTTTAAAGCCCCGATATAACGGCATTTCGGCACTTCATTACGAGATGTCTCGTATTCATGTCAACTCTCTTTTTGGTGACTTACTTTGGGGTCCTTCTCGTAGTAGTGCTGCTGGGTTCTAATCCACCGGCCGATCAAGTGGTCCCGCACGGTGTTGGCGAGAGCAAAGTAGTAATCCCTTCTGGTTGCTACGTTTCTGTCCTTGACCAACGTGAAGTGGAGGTGCCTGTTGAAGTTTTGCTTCAGCTCGGACACGTTCTCGACGCCGGCGAGGCCTCGCACGGAAATCTGCTTCCTTCGGTCATGGTCCGACAAGGGCTTAGACATGGCGGCACGAGTTGCAGCAGCTCAGGGCTCTGTGACTATGGGCGAATGTAAACAGTGAGACAGCCGGAAGGCAGGCACGCACACCACCAGGCCCAGACACACAGTGAGAGAGGCGGCCACACCACAGGAGCGGGGTTTCGGCATTTTAAAGGCACAGCCATGAATATTAACTAGAGGGTGGGGCATATCGTTGAGATTATGCAAAGGGCGGGGCATTTGTTGTGGCTGGAGGTTGTTACTTTTCCAATAATGTCACACAGGAGCAACTAATAGCTTGGCTCGTCGATTTTAAGACCGACAAGGACGTGGACCGCGTTTACGGTATAGCCGTTCACGTTTGATTTGGTTCCATCCAGTTATTCCGTTTCGTTCGTCTTTATTTGATTCAATCAGATCAAAGCCGTAAGTGCAATATTTTGAAGGGGAAAAACGATTCCCCCCCCCCCTCATTCTTATATTCAAAATGCGGTGTTAATCTGACTAAATGCTAAATGAATCAGAATGACTAATTTTTATCATTTAAATAACCGTAAAAAGTGAAACAGACAGAAATGTTTTCTTCATCTAGTTATATTTTTCAGATTTTGCATTACTTTACTGCCATGTATAAAATATTGTGCGATATTAGATATATATATAAGAGAAAGAAAAAAAAAAAAAGCCACACAATCATGGACATTTCTTGTAACTTATTTTCTCGTAACTGTTGCGGTATATCCTCCCGTGCGACCCCATCCACACGTTCGAAGGCAGCTACTGGGCGGGTTTTTTTTTTTTTAAGATAGCCACATTGTGGACACTTGATCAGCGCTGAAACCCAAAACCGCAGTATTGCAATGTTTAACATTTGCAAGGCCACTGTCCCTGCACTGTAAGCACCGTTACTGGCGGTGCTGCAAGTAACCAGTCATCCAGAGGCCGTGCGCGGGTCACATCTGTTCAGGAGCCTGGAGCGGGCAGCAGACGCAAAAATTAGCTGCAGCAGAACTAGTTAAACACACTCTATTTTCAGTTATCACTCCGGTGAGCCAAACTATCATGACGTCTTGACCTTCTATTAATAGCATCTCTGACCCAGTCCCAAAGGCCGTGATATTTGAAAGGCATATCTTGTTAATGTCAGCCGGAGCCGGCAGACAACACCAGTGTATTACTATGAGTCGGGCGGCAGCAGACGGAGAAGAAGGCGGCGTGTGCCCGGCCCATTCTCAGTGGGTTGCATTACTGCGCGATTGTTGACATCTTGTCGAAAGGGGCATTCTGCCGCTGAACTGAAATCAGTTAAATGCTGGAGGAAAGGGCTGCTGCGTCTTTAGCGTCGAGAAGCCGTGGATTGAACTTTTTTTTTTTTTTTTGTTTATAAATTCTGCCGAGAAAATGATGAGGTGTGAAAACACAGCAAGTCTCTCTAACCACTGTCCACTTTGACGCGGAACGCAAAAAGGAGAAAAACAAAAAAAAAAACACGATGCAGGTGTCAAACTATCGCAGTGGTGATCTTCAAAGTATTCAAATGAAAGCCAGTGACGTGCTCGGCAAGGCTTTGCGGATGTTTCCGCGTCACCGGGAGAAAATGCGGAATTAACCCGAGCGATGTGTATAAAATGCCGCTGTCCGTGCCATTTCCTGCTACGTTGTTTCTCCAGTGGTTCTGCATGCCAAACGAGCCCTCCGGAACACAGAACACCCTCACACGACGCATGACAGAGATTGAAGCTGGCGTGCCCCTGATTTGTCCATTATGATGAGCAAATGATGTGCTTACATGTCTACTGGCCTGATCTGTCAAATGGTACATCAGGCATTTTCGAGACCACACAGTGAATGAGCGGGCTGCCCGATGGAATCTGAGCGAGAGAGAGAGAGAGAGATAAAGGAAAAAAAAAAAAAAACCTGACGTGAGGGCGCACTGATGAAATTGTTACGACGCGCGGGCCGCCGAACCGACCGGCACACTGCGACCAGGTTGTTTGCGCCGGTCTCGCCCTTATTTATGATCCGTCCATCATCTAATCAGAAGACACATAAAATCTTAATTAATTTCTCTTTCATTTTTTTTTTTTTTTATAATTCCCAAGAGAATATAAGGTCGGTCAGCTCGGATGCTAATGAAGAACCAACGGGTACCACAGTTATGGTGCCTGTGCTGTTTGGCTGACATTAGTAAAGGGTGTAGAGGACGCGAGGGTTGTGGCGGCAATTTAGACTGGCGCAGCTGTGGATATAAGGTGCTATTTCGGCCTCGTTTTTCGGTCCTTAACATGCACCTCCTTTGTTCTATTACACCAGACTGCAATTGCAATAAATAGTTGACGAGAGAAAATAGGGGGGAACAAAAAAAAAAGACGAGAGATGTGTTATCCACTGTGTATGTCGGGAAAAATTGGGCATTTTAAGATACATTTTACCTTGTGTAGATCGCTCGCTCTTAACACTTACGCATCCATTTCCCAATATCTATATATAGAGTTCTGGGAGCATTTGGAGTCTCGGAGGCAAAAGTCTCGGGTAAAATCATCTTGAGCGTCTGCTGGCAATTTACGTAATTTATGCGACTCGTTCTCGAAACATATTCGATGATATTTCAGGTACCTATTGACTAATTATGGTAGTTTGCCTCTGCTCAGCGAGAGCTCTGGCGGTGACCAACAAAATTCTCTTGAGTTTTTTTTGTTGTTCACTCTACAAGACACAAAGCTGGTATTGTGATTTAAAAACCTCCCCTCACTCTGTCCTAAACGCATCTGAAAGCTGTCGCGTAGAATAACGCGTAACGCGATTCCAGGTGCGAGTTACGTCTCCGTGACCTAAACCCCATGTGGCGCCGCCGAATTTTTCGCGAGAATTCGATTTGTGTTCCCAGTGCTTCTCTCTTTGTGTCTTTCGTTTCGTTTTTCCCCCTCCCAGCTCTTCGGTGAAGTTGCGTCTTGCTATCGAAACCGCTTTCAGGTGAAAGAAGGAATTCATTTTTTTATCTCCGCGGCGTCGGCGTTCGGCGGTCAGGGGATTTGGTTCAGGGGAAGCGAAGCGTGAAAAAAATCGAAATGAGACTTGTCAAAAACTTGTGGAAAACCCCCCCCAAAAAAAGAAGAAAAAAAAAAACACGTCAATGTGGGTGAGTTCACCGGCGGTTTCGTTGGTTCAGTGCACTGACATCAGATACAGCAATAATCTAATACGTAGCACAGGGCGTGTGATTCAGGCTCAACCTGAACCCCCCCCCCCGCCTCCTCCTCCTCCTCCTCCTCCGTCTTTGTTTATATCTCACCAAGAGTTACGGACCCAAGGTATCACACCCACTGCTTGGCACACACTCGTTCCTGCCCGTGAAGCTGCAGCAAACCATTGTTTGGCACTAGTTTACTCGGATGGTTCATGTTATGGATTTAATGAGGTTACGCTGTTAAAACTGTGCTCAGGTGAACTGTAAAACAATTCTGAACTTGTGCAATTGGTCGCCACACGCGATCAACCCCGCTCATCTGCTGGTGCTGGTGGGCCTGCCCGGTGGGCGCGGCGTGCGTGGATTAGCGTTTCATTGCAGCCGCGGCGCACGTGTCCGTTGTCTGGATTGATATCGCACAATGTGTGTGGCGGAATACCAAAGGGTCTCAGCCGCTTTGCGAGGAGAGTGTATTAATAGCGAGGTCGCTTTGTGTCCACGTTTTACTCCGAAAGTTGCCCTCTGTTTGCCTGTGAACCCGTAGACCCGGGGGGGGGGGGGGCCAAGGCGTGAGGAACACTGGCACCTGGTGGTAAATTGGAACATAATGGGTGACGGTCATCAGCACCTAAGGCGCCAGAAATGGCGACACACAGCTCAGGAAAACTGCAAAAGTGTTTAGCCTTTGCCAATTGACACAAGGAGATAAATGGACCTGTAACTTGTGCAACTCTTCATGTCTTTGAAATGTGGGTGTTAAATGTGCTCATCACCAGGAACCTCCTCACCTGTGAAGCAGGCATCTCATGTCCTTTGGCGGCTCTGCAGGATCTTATGGATATTGACGATGGGTATTGAAAGACTTGAACGCATTTGAGACGTGTGTATTCCAGCATTTGGCTTTACACTGCGGCTTTGAGGGGGAAAAAAACTAAACAAAAAAAAAACACCTTGGGATCTCCTGCTTTCAATTGTCGGTGCTGGAATGGTCCAAAATCCAGTTTGCAGCATTACAGTGACCCCCAAACAACTTGGGTCCTATAAAACCATCCCCAGCCCCGAAAAGAATAAGGAACACTCCGACAGATGGTGGGGCTCCCTCGGAGCCCTGATTTTAACGTTGTGCTGTGAATCTGGGATCGCGTGAGACGAGGGACACTTTGACAGCCACAGCCTACCTGCCAAATAAATTAAAAACTGCGGTCACTGTATATCGGGGAATTTATGCTTTCTTAGCAGGGAGGCATTTATGAATATTATTAGCATCAAATATCTTTTCTCAATATTCCACCGATTGTCCACCCGTTCATTAATACATTTTATAACCAATTGCGAACCAATGGAGATGGATTAGGTGTTAGTCTCTCACACGTGCTATTTAAGGATGTGTGCATGATTAAATGCAAAAAAAAGAGTTGCATCACCAAAAACCGCATCAGCCACACGAATATTGTTGTCTGTCGAGAATTACCGGCCGCTTTGCTGACGAATCCCAGGCAGCAGATTCGGTAGCATGCATGCTTTCCTTAAGTCCCGAGGGCTTTTCTCATACGACGGGATGTTGCTCAATATTTCATTGCCATGGTGGGCCTGTGTCTCTCTGCACAACCCCGACGAGAATCTTTATGTCCGCCAGCCAGGCCACAGAGCTTCGCTCTGCCCAGGACCAGAGCGGGGAATGAATCAATAAATGCCTCGGACAGGTCACCGCAGTGCACACGCGGAACGACTCTTTCGCTATTGTGTTTCGGGGGCCAGAAGTACCACAGATGTTCCTGATAAAAGTACGGGTCAGGGTGTGATTGTGCCTTCCAGGGAGGGGCGGAAAAAAAAAAGACAGATGGCCGACTTAACATAATTATAATATAGTGCACCAAAGCACTGTAAAGCCCACTTTTCTCCGTTCTATTTGTGCTCTCTTTATATGTGCCGATGCTTCATTGAACCGTAGCTCTGCCTGGCCGGGGTTTGGTTAGCAACACTCGTTTTCTATTATGTGCACACACGCGGCCGGACCAGGAGTCCACGGCCACATTGGGGGGGCTCTGTGACGCTGCACCGAAGCAAACCGGTGCTTTGTGCTAATCGCTGACATCTGCATGCCGACACGCTCGCAGGGACAATGCTGGTGTACTGATATTTAGGGGATGACGTTTTGCATGTGCAATTGCTTATCTTGTAAGCGGAGGTGTTGAGTTGTTTCTTCGGGAGCCTCTCTCGGTTATCTCTTGAAGTCTTATTGACGTCCCCATGGAAATAAACTTAAGCCAACATAAAGGCGAGGGGGGGGGGGGGGGAAAAAGAGCACATTTTATTATTTAATCAACAGCGGCTTATATGCAAGGCGGTCTTACCTGCCTGTCAATCTTTTCGCGTGCACTCTGCTCATGCAGTCACCGTGGGTGACCACAGTCCGCTGCAGTGCTTGGCAGGAAGACATATTGTGGCTCAAGCTTATGCACTATCGGTCTGTTGGCGGCATGCAGTCCGTGACGCTGGGCTCCTCCGACACTCTCACATGTGGATTCCTCCTCCAGTGGTGTGTCTTTAGTCTTAGTCTTAGGCGAGGCCTTGATTTTCGAAATCTTTTTCGAATCTAGAATTATGATGTCTTATGCATTTCATTTTAATGGTAATCCCCGCATTAGTTGCTGATTATTATTATTATTTTTTAAACCAGAAATGTGAATCAGCTGCAACAGAGAAAAAAAAACAGAAGGAGCACCAAGGTCGGTCACATCCATCCTCTGGGAATCCCACAAATGGCAGTTTAGTGTAGAGTTTCTGAGCTGAAGGGGGGGCGGGGGACACCGGACAGACTGACACATCCCAGAGCCACACGACTGGCCTGGCTAAAAAAAAAAACGAGGTGACAGATGGTGACAATTTGCTTAGCAAATTGACAAAACTACAGCAGAGACTGTAAGTGTATGCAAAGTCAAATGTCATATTTATGCTCAGCGTCTTCGACGCACGAGAGCCCCAGACTCGCCAGACGTCTTCTCACTCTCGCAGAAAACCTATAATTAGCTCAGATGAAGTCCGAATCAAGCGGACCAATCGGATGTTAAACCGCCCCGCGTAGTCCCTGTTGGCCCCGGCCGTGTAATGTGTCCCTAAAATGTAAACGTTTGCAGGAAAGACCCGTGTTGTTCGTAGGAACTCTGAGTTCCCAAGGGACAGCTCTGATGAGGACATTATCAATAGTGTTTGGGCTGGAAGGGAGATGCAAGATTTGTGATAATTCAGTGACGCTCTAGGCTTATGGGCCGTTCTTTTTTTCCTTTTTCTTTTTTTTTTATTACGAATATAAAAGCAATCTGTAAAAAGGCAGCTGTGCCTTTAATAACAGTCTTGCATGCACATTTGCTGTTTATTATACTAAATTTGGATGCTCATAAAAAGCTCTCTTTCGGTTTCAAGACATGTTCACGCTCATGCGTATTTGCGACAAGAGCTCCTTGGAATACTCTACTAGGTACATTTGCCCAAAAATCCATCATCCATCAGGCAGTTGGTGTTTTCTTTTTTTTCTATCAGAAGGGAATGAAAATACTGTATCTGTATCTGAATCCGTAAATTCCCGTCAACAGTGCTCTGGTCTCGCTTTTTTGCAGTCAGGGTTTTTGAAATGTTGCAGCAAGACTATTCAACCCCATTTACTCACTCAGGCTGAATTGTTACGCAGGCAAGAAACATTTCGGAGCTTTCATAATTCATACGTCACCCTTTAGGTCTCGAGATGACTTTCATTCCTATCCGTCTGGCGCGGACGGCTTAGGCCGAGTCACGGGCTCGGGCTTTTGGAGATCCGCGAGTGAGTCAGCTGTCACTGATAAGCGAAATATCCTACACCGACTTCACGGCATATCCGGCCCGTCAACGTGTTTTATAGCACAGCAAAGGACGGCGAATGTAAGAGCCGAGCTCTCAAACGATATTATGTATGCCATGTTGTTCGATGGTTTAGTCCCAAAAGTGTCTTTTTTATTTATTTTTTTAAACCAAATGAACTGTCCTCAGGCGGTCTGAGGTTAACAGAGGTGTTTGTCTGAATTTAAATTGGTTAAGTCACGTGGTTAGTAGACCCACACACGCACACGCTCCAAAATATGAGCAGGTTAAAATATCTTGAAATTGTGACCCGGCAAATATCTTTTTGAAAAACATATCCTGCGCGTCTGCTAGAACGGGTCTAATTTACACTGAATGGTTGCCATTTTTATAATTTGGAATTGGCTTTTTGGTTTTTATTTATTATTATTATTATTATTATTATTATTTTTTTTTTTCCTTTCTTTTTTTGGGAAATGATCTCGAACAACAGCCTCCCAGCTTGTGCCCGGCTCAAGGGCACTTTGGCATGGTGAAGAGAAGGCAGGCTGGGGTTGGCTGAGGTTGGGTGGGTGCTGTTGGTGTTTTAACCCTGGATCGCATGAGATGCATGCATCCTCGTATATGTGGAGATGATGCTCTTAATGCCAAATAACACGTGGAGGAGGGGGAAATATATATTTTTTTACCTGACTGACCGTACCAGGGGTCACAGTCTGTGGTTAATCGCCGCTTAATCCTCCATGGCAACGCTGCCGCTGCTGGGGGTTTGATGGGGAGCGCGATTGGTCACCGGCGGCTGGCCGCGCCCTCAACCCGCAGGAATCACCTACCAAACTATAACCATCAAGTGTGTGCCTGTGTGCCTGTGTGTCTGTGCGCGTGTGTGTGTGGGGGGGGGCACTCTGCTGCTGGTCCTGATGCTGAGGCTGAGGCTGCTGCTGACTGCGGTGCGGCGGCGGAGAGAGAGAGCATCTTTGTCCGTGGGCTCTCCTGCCTCCATCCACACAGCCACATGTAAGAGATAAGAGGAGCGCTATCTCGGTGAAGGCGAAAGGTCGCTCATCCCTCCACCGCATTCATCTCTGCTACGGTTTTAGGGATTTTACCCCCCCCCACCCACACCACTCTCTCTCTTTCTCTCTTTATGTCTCCCTCGCTCCCTCCCTCCCTCTCTCCCTCCCTCCCTCTCTCTCTCTCCCCCGTCTCTCCCTCGCTCTCTCTCTCTCTCTCTCTTTTTGTGCTTGTGTTTGCCTGACTGGAATAACCAAAAGCCCGTCGCCGGATAGCTCGCGCAGTGTCGGATCGCCGGATGCTGCTCAGGTAAACGACACCGCGCACCTCCCACACAGAGGCGACCCTCGCGGACGGAGGCGACGAAGCTCCGCGGCGCGCCGCTGCGGTAGGAGCGGACAAGCCGCGGCGTGCCTCTGTGGCGTCGGTGTGCGCGCTTTTTCAATGTCACTGCCGCCGCCGCCGATTTGTTTGTGTGCCGCGCGTTGGCGACGGGGAGGTGTCGAGCTTCCGCCCGCCAATTATTGACACTTGTGCCAGGGGTGCGTTCCACTTCTTCTCGCCGTGGCCGGCGGACACGCTCAGGTTAGGGAGCAGCCTTCCTTTGTTTCCACTGTTGTTTGTCTCCACCTGCCGAGGTGGGTGGCGGACGCGTTTTCCAAATCCTACGCGGCTGCGGATGAGGTGGCTTAATTGCGTGCCGGAAGACGTGCCCTGTGGTTTCGAACACGGCGCCCGCGGGGGTGGCGCTGGCTCCTGGATACGTCCCCGCCTAGACGTGTGGATAACGAGCCGTTGTTTGATCGCTAAGCGGTGCGAGGGGCTTCAAGTGTTCCAATCCCATGTTTGTTTCTGTGGTTAAAAGTGAATTCCAGGTGGCCTCTGAGTCATGCAGCACGCAGGGCCCTTCCTTGCCTGCGAGATGCTCGAGGTAGCATATTCATTATTGAGAGGGATTTCTTGTTCTGTGCCAGAGGATTGGCCAGTGTAAAGATAGGAAGCGGAGAGAGGGAGAGAGAGAGAGAGAGACCGTAGTTGAGTCCAGAAGCTGCCCCATCATCTGCAACAAAAGCCAGCATCCCAGCCCGATCCGTTTAGGAGCCTTGACATCAGGGGGAAGTTAGGAGCTGGAAATGAATAAGACAAATGTGGTTTTCTTCTCTGTATGATGACATGTCTGCTAATGGCTGCAGGTAAAAAAAATATATCTATAAAACCCCCGCCCCAGTGGGAAGCAGCTGCCTCCATTCAGCATATTAACTGGCACCAGTTCAGGAGGGGGTGACCACCGAGGAGGTGGTGGCGGGGCTGAAATTACAGCGAAATTACACCAACGTCAATCAATCTCCAGTGCTGCATATAATAAGGTGACTAATGTGGACTAACAGAGAGAGGCAGTTGACTTGATCTTTGGCTATTGTTCAGTGGATTTGCCTACAGCGGCCAATGGTAATTTCGCAAGCCCCCGAAAACCGATATTCCGCTTAATCGTTAGATTAATTCCCCCCCCCCCCAAAAAAAAAATAAATAAAAATACAGGCGTGGTGGCCTAGACTCTAATCTCATCTCACAGGCACGCTGCTGCCTTGCCTGCACTTCATTTAAACCATATTTGCTTTGCAAATTCTTCTTGCACCAGTAACACAACACAATACACTATGTTGCTGAGTTGTCTTTGTGGAGCAAACTGAAATCTGTATTCACACTACAGGTAGGGGCGCCACTGGCTCGGGTTTCCACCTCACCTGAAGTAGGCGATCATCTCCGCTTGGCTGTTGTTGCGCGTCATGTTTCCCCACTTTGGTGTTGAGTCACAGATCCGTTGCACATTCTCTCATTAACAATTGCTTGGTTTGGCCGCACTCTTAAATCCCCGCTGCCTCAGCTCGCAATCTCGTTTAAATGCCCTTGCATCCTTTAGTGAGCCACTTGTTTCTTTGCTAAAATAAGGGCCCCGGTTGAAAACATGGATGTCTTCACTTGCAGTGTTCCAGCCATGGACAGTGGACTTGAGCAATGCTGAGGATGGTGACGCTTTGGTGCATACAGTGTTTTTATGCTGATAATTTTTGACAGCAACACAACGGCAGGGCGTGTCACAGCTTTTGGTTTTCCATTTGTTGTATTGCGTTTTATATTTTTCCTCTGTCACGCTTCATTTGTATGTGCAGCTCAGTACAATGTGCATGTTTATTTTCGTTTCTTCTAGGCTCGGTTTGACACACCATATACAGTTGCCAAGATTTTACTCACCACTCAGTATTTTTGGGTGCCTTCGGTGCCATCTTTACCACACTCGTGTTGCTATGATCTGATTCATAAGACATCTGTCTCTATCGCTGCATCCAAGAAGATTTAAGGGTTTGGTTTGCATTTGCAATTAAAAAGAAAAAAAAGGAAATAGTACAACGCCACTAATAATACTCCGGAAAATGTTATTATGGCCCTTAATAAAATTAAGCTGCATGATACATCCTTTTACTTCACCATCAGCCTAATACATTTAAACTTCTTTGAGTAATTATTGCTTAAAGGTGCCATGATGTGACTTTTACATTAGCACGGTATCTGCTCCGTGTGAAAAGGAACTAATGATTGGAATTAAGATGTCTCGCTTAAAGCCCCGGTCCAGTATGCAAAGAGAGATGGATGATGGGATGACGACATGGAGGAGGAGACGGCTTGATATGAGGACAGGGCAGAGTTGACAGGGTGTGCGCGCGTGTGCGTGTGTGTCACAGCTCGATGGCTTCAGCATGCGTACTGGGGAAGTGGAAGGTTACAGATATTGTGTGGCATTGCGAATCGTGTCGCTTCCTCTCTATCATACCACATCAAGGTCATATCCACAGACTGAAAGTGGTGGCCCTGGCCTTTTCCTCTCCTGGCTCTGGCAGAGGAATGGGGCCCGCGGACCACTGCTGCTTCTAATCAGGGTTGACGCGTGACTCAGTTGCATGCCAGCTGCACAGCCAAACAGGGATTATGTCCCTGGATGGTGAAGACAAAAAAAAAAAAAAAAAAAAATCGTAAAAGTAAAAAAAAAGGTCATTGTGGAGATCTTTTTCTCACTGCACCTTTGGCAAGTTTGATTTATTTATTTCTTTATTTATTGACTCGAATGAACTCTGCTCAAGTGCACAGAGAGAAAACAGCAAAATAAAAAAAAGAATCCGGCACACAGTACAAGGCAGATAGCTTGGAGCCTTCGAGTCAGAGTTGTCACTACAGCAGGGTAGTGTTGTTTAAGTTACAATCTAGGTCATTGTACCACTTGTTTTTAAAGAGTCGCTAGAAGGTTGTAAAACAATAGTACGGTCCAGTGATTTTTTTGTTGTTTTGTTTTCTATAATATACATATATATATACAGTGGAAACTGATTTTGGAAGCTTGACTGATATTGTTATACATCTGAGAAATAATAGGGCTGCCAGTTATTCTCACCACGGGTGGCAGAGTCGGTAGAACGGAACGGAGGGTGGTCTATAATTTTCTGTAAGCAGAATCCTACTCAGGATTACAGCAAAGGTTGGTACATTGGAACCTGCCATGCCGGATGAGGCCTTGACAGCTGTTATTCATTAAATATGTGCATGACAAAAATGTGGCAGATCCAAATTCCGCTTAAGACAATGCAGCCATTTTGAAGAATGAATGAGGTTTCCTTTGCGTTCCATTCATGGAGGAAAATGCTCGGAGCTGGGTTGCATTACAACGCCCATCACTCGGTATCACTCAAATACAAACCTCCTATATATTTCCCCGTATATCCTATTTATTGAAGCGAAAGAATGAAGGAAAATCAAAGCTTGGATATTTTTTCATAATGCACCCAAGACCTGGCTCGCATAACCTGGAGAACAGCATCTGACAATTTAATGAATGATTAAATGCCGAGTTTTCTCCCAGCACTCAGAGCCAGGCAGCCTTGGTATGAAAAAGAACTCGCAGCCTCTAATCAGCCTCTGGTTTAATTAAGAGAGTATTGTGGACCCGTAATGGCAAAGGAGAACGAAGAAATCATCCCATATGTGTTTCAAACCTCACAGTTTTAATTCTGCAAAGCTTTGTTAATGGGATCAAAATAGCACGCAGAATAATGAGTTCAGACAAATGCCCCTGAAGGTGATAGGAATTAGAATATATTTACCATCGAACGTAAGTGATCTAGTAGCGAAAGAAAGCGGGTTTGTCTTTGTGTCGCATCCTCGTGTCGTCGGCGTATTCAGAAGCATTGCAAATGTACGGTAAGTGTTTAAACTCTAAATCGGTCTCCGTTTGCGGCGGCGTGGCTGCATGGCAATGTTGAGGAATTTGAAACTGCTCTGTTAACCAAAATGTGCCCGGGCAGCATAATCGGTGAACCTCACAGTTTTAATTCTGCAAAGCTTTGTTAATGGGATCAAAATAGCACGCAGAATAATGAGTTCAGACAAATGCCTCTGAAGGTGATAGGAATTAGAATATATTTACCATCGAACGTAAGTGATCTAGTAGCGAAAGAAAGCGGGTTTGTCTTTGTGTCGCATCCTCGTGTCGTCGGCGTATTCAGAAGCATTGCAAATGTACGGTAAGTGTTTAAACTCTAAATCGGTCTCCGTTTGCGGCGGCGTGGCTGCATGGCAATGTTGAGGAATTTGAAACTGCTCTGTTAACCAAAATGTGCCCGGGCAGCATAATCGGTGCCCTTAGAGGTTTATAACACAATATAACCCTGTCAGGATATACATTATGCAGTTACAGTGCTCAGAGGATGGCAACGCAACGAAGCCCAAATTTACTACGCAGCACTGATATGGAAAATCCGGAGGTGGAAAAGCAATTGCTGTTGGTTTTTCGAAACCAAGCGTTTTTTTTTGTTTTTTTTGGCTTCCCGTTTAGCCTTCGAGTGAGCCTCGCCCGATGTTTCAAGATTCCGCTTTTGCGTCTCGTTTGTTCGTACAGTAATATTACGATGTGCTTTATGTGTTTTCCCTCATCCCAAAAGCGAAATTAGTGTTAAGCGGCTCTAATTAGAGAGCTCAATTGACTGTGAAAGAACCAGTATTTCCTAAAATATCACCGCATTACTGTATATTGATATACTGTACCACGGTGAATACTGGGATATTTGGGTTTCACCTTTTAGTTTGCCATCCCCAGGTGGACTGGACCAATATTGCGCTATTGATTCATCAAAACTCGCTCCATAAATTGTCCTCAGAGTCGCATTTTTTTTTTTTTTGGAACATGTGCATGAGGCACCTTCTTCCGCTGAGTCACCTGCGACTCGAGGGAGGTCAAACATTCCGCCTTGGCTGAGCCCCGTGATGCTCTCTGTATCTACCGTAACGCCTCAGCAGCGGTGGAAATTGGAATATGATCATCTCGAAAATGTCCAAAAAGGCACTGTTTGTCCACTTGAAATGTCCTCATCAAACCGGCGTCCGATATGTCGACAGAGAGCTCTCGCGGGGCCGCCGCGGAGGTCTCCCGCTATCTCCGTTTTCCAGACATGGCTCTCAATGACGGGGGGGGGGGGTCATTTTCAAAGTCCGCGTGGCGAGGCGTGCGTGCTTTTCCCGAGGGAAGGGGGCTCGTGCGGGGGACAAATAGGAAAAGTGAAAGCCGGTCGGCCATTGTAAATTGCGCCGCGAGAGTTGGGGTTCAAAGAGCAGAGTGCTGCGCGCTTTCTTTTCCCTTCTCCTCCTCCATCGTGTCACGGTGCGGCGCGCGGCAGAGTGATGCCGACGCAATTGATCCGCGAGTGGCACTTCGGACCGGGCGCATACGAGGGGATTTTTAGCAGCTGCCTGGCTCCCCATCCATCCGTCTCCACCCAGCCTGTCACACTCGCTGACTGCGGCGTGGGGGGTGGCCAACACTAGGGCAGTCGTTTTATTTCAATTCCCCCCCCCCCTTTGTCTGCGGGCATCCCTCATGAGGAACATAGTCGCGTTAATTTGTTACTGTGTGCAATCGGAAATCTCATCTAACGCTGCGTCGGGGAAAAATCAATCTCACCCTCGCCCCAAGGCTCCCCCTCCTCGGACGGGGGGGGGGGGCGCTCGTCTCGTTGCCCCCGCGCCACCTGCGCGAGGAGGCCTCGCGCGGCGGCGGCGGCGCCGTCACTATTCGCCGAGTCTCGCTCGAGCTCTCCGGTCCCTGGCCAAGGAGCGGTTACCCAAGACTAACCCGGGGAGCGGCGCGTCCGTCCGTGCGTGCGTGAGAAGACCCGGCGCGTGAGGTGCACTCGCGCGCTCCACACTCTCCTTTTGTCTGGTGGCGTCTTCCCGGGGATGAGATGTGACAGCGCCGGATGATGTAATCACGCCTGTCACGGCATAGCTGCTTATTAACGGAGATTCCAAGGGCAAACATGTCCAACCCTTGGTCGTATCTATACCATTTAAGTGGCCGAGCTCGGCGAGCAAGTGCAGTGCTGAAAGTGCCAGAGTTGTCTTGATTTTTTTTTTTTTTTTCCTGCACACATCCTATCATTAGAAACCCTGGGTGGCAATTTTAATCTGAAGATTTGAGCGGACAGGAATTGTGGCATGGGGCAAAAATCGCGGTGGTCCTCTCCCAGGGCGTTTGCATATTCTTGCGGAGTCCCCAGGAGCCAGTGTGAAAGATGTGCATAGTTCTGAAGTTTCACACAGTAACGCGAGGGCTTCCTTGGTCTTTGATACCTGTACTGTTAAGTCCCCGACACTCATTGCTCTTGGATCAGTGTGTGTTTTGACACTTTGAGAGAGAAAAAAAAAAAAAAAAAGGATCTTTATGTTAACCGTACAGCTCTGTGTGTGTGTGTGTGTGTGTGTGTGTGTGTGTGTGTGTGTGTGTGTGTGTGGGTGTGTGTGTGTGTGTTTAAATTCTTCCTTTAGAAGTTCCAGGGATCTCCCAATAGCGGGCCGCCTCACTCTGACATAAACAGACGTAATAAATCCCTTCGGAAATCCCGATTTTATTCACTGAAGTTCGCTGTTTTTCATCGGTTTATTTTGACAACACATGCCAACCTCTGTCTTGCTGTTTAATAACAGAGTGAACATACCAGCGACAATAAAAAAAAAAAAAAAAAAAAAAAAAAACTATTATCACCGAGAATGTGGTATATTTTTGGTCACCTTCCTAGTGATGCATCAACGAGTGGATTAATTTAGAGGAGAAATCATCAATGGAAATAATCATTTATTCAGGTTGTTCCTCATACAAAGTGGCTAACATTCTTATAGCCGCGGCTTCTCATGTGTGGAATTTGCTCAAGCCCACGTACAAAAAGAGTCTTAAGTATTAAGATGTAATTGCTTTGCCTCCAGGCTATTGTGTTGGGGTTTCTTTCTTTTTATCGACCAAACAATTCATGGATTAATGTACACACTAATAGACAGGTTGATCTGAAATGGAAACACGACGCTTGATGAGCCAACAGTTTTATTCCGGCACCATGGGGTTGGTATAGTGGCCGTCACTTTCAGTGAATATACCGTGACCAGCACTTTTTTTTTTCTTTAGGATAAAAGTTTCCCAAAGAGGATGCAAGGCTGCATTTAGACAGTCTTTAACTCGGCGTAAAAAAAAAAAAAAGCCATCTGTTTGAATGACATGGAGGAAAACACAGGGTCCTTATTCAGTTTTCATTGCATCACAAAGATAAAATGTCAATTAATGACCTTTTTTTTTTTCGTCATCAGACTCAAAAAGAAAACACTTTGAAAATAGCGATATCGCCAAAATGTTTTGTCCTCAAATAAATACCAAACGATTCCGTCAAAGAACGCTTCATGTAAAATGTTATTTATCAGCCTGCGTCTTTGAAATCACCCACTGCCGCAGCTGAAGGGTAAACTTGTGTTCTCGCCTTCGCAGCTCCACCTGTTGCACTGTTTTGAACGGATTGCCTCGGCGAGTTTTCCGCAATATATCCGGAATAATAATAGTGGCCAGCCACACTCACAAACAACGCGCAGAGACCAAACATGGCCAAACGGCACACGGGAGTCAAATCTGGCCAGTAAATGTGAGAATAACTGGGAGCCAGCGTGTAACATTAAAACTTAAACTAGATGAAAGTCTGCCGCTGGTTTAAAAATACTTTACAGGGGAAACTTTTTTTTTCCCCATCAGGCAACGCTGCACAGGCCTCTGGCGAATCCATTTCCAGCTGAAGTACCTAAAGCACCGCAACCCCACCGATACAGCCCCCGCGCGTCGCCTTAACTCGGGGGCCGATTCTTTCCCAACAAAGGAGGCACTTTTGTTCAAAACACGCACAGTGAGGCGCTACCCTGTGTCATCAGTATATCAAATGCATTCGTGAGGCAAAAGCACATTCATCCACTCATTCCTACTTTTGGCTCGCAGAGATTGACGGCGTCTGGCTAAATGGTGCTTCACACCACCCTCGGCTCATCCGCACACATTACTTGTGTCATTGTGTGTTGGGGAAAAAAAGGCTCGAGTGGGCGACAAGTGGAGAAAGTCTTTTCAGCAAAATACAGCAAGACGTTTAGTTCCCTTCACTGGCAGTCGCGCTCTGTATAACCGTCCCTGTCCCCCCCCCCGGTCCCCGTCCCCCTGTCATTGACATATGAGAGTATAGACGTTATGTTGACACGTCCTGTCATTCGGCGGATCTGATGGCCACAACCCAGCCTCCGCTGCCCGAGTGTGGCGCTCCCGTCCTGTCGCGTTGCGCTGAGATTTTTCTTTGTTTTTGTTTCGTTTTTGGAGATGACTGTAGCCGGTTCCTTTTTCGACGCGTAAACCCACCAGCTGGACGCTGTCTCGTCGCGTTCCCACCCAACCAAATGATTCTCGGAGGAAAGAATTTGAGATGGCATCGTACGGTTGCAGCTACACAGCGGACGGGTGCGTCGGCGGATCGTCCCCCTTTTTTTTTTTCTTTTTTTTTACGCCAACTGTACATTTACATTTACTTAATGAGGCTACTGTGCACAGTAACATGTTTATGTTTGTAGCCGGCATTGTGTAGTTAGCAATCTAATTACCTGGCTTGCTGGTTTGCGAAAGTGTCAGCTGTTAAAGCACACCGCGCCACTGCGAAAATGGATTCCTCCTGTCCTTTTCACATGCGCGCACTCTGTGGCCTGTGTAGTGTTTCAGCGAGTAGACAGGGACTTTAAATTGGTTGTTGAGCCTGAGTGTGGTTGAAGCCACGGCTCCATATCTGCTCATATTTATCACACTTAAGTGTACAGGTGCCGTAGGAACAGTTTCTTTGAGAGCCTGTATCTGCAAGAGCTTTTCCAGCAAGACAAACTGGCAGTTTGTCACACACCACGCACCACGCACACACACACACACACACACACAGTGCCACCAGCGTGAGCGTTATGAGAAGCAATTCTACATGATTGTTAGAATGACGTGTTCATAAAGGAAAAACATCACATTTGAAGCACTTCTCGTCTTTAATTGTCTGTATCACTAAGATTAACAGTGAAGGGAGTGTGATAGTGGGTGAATATCATCGAAATGGGCCCTGGGCGCATTTCTAGCCAACATGTTGAGGTAAAATAGGAAGCGATAACACCACAGCTCAATAATCAGTAACATATCAGGGCAGATTTCCAAACGAACTGTTAAGAAATGAAATATCTGTAAAGGGAAATGTTGTCGCATCTTTGACACATTTTCTAAAAATGTTTGTTTGAATAAAGTCACTTTTCAGTGTCAGAGAGACATTTTAGGAGGTGGTTGCCGCGATAAGGGGCTTCAGAGAGAACACAATGGGGTCAAATAATGGCACTCTCTCAGTTTCACACACTAGGCCGAGATATTACAGGAATATCGATCACTGTAGCCTCGGGGGAATATTTTCCAAAATGACATCTTACTCCCATAAATCACTTTCGGCGTATCACAGATACACTACGAGCTGGGGGAGAAAAAAAAATATTATCGGTACAAACATATCTTTTTATTATTTCGTTTTTTTTTTTTTTTTTTAAGCACAAAACACATGGGCAGACCTTTTAAAATATGCCACTCGCGAATCATCGGAATAACAGCGGAGGGAGAGGCATGAGTGAACGGTCGAAAGGAGGAGCAAGTGGATGATGAGGCCGAGGGATAATGATGGCCGCGGCGATGATTAAGATCACGTATATGCCTGATGGCAGGGGTCGGGACTCTGCTGATGCAGATGTCGATGAGGAACGGCGATTATATCTCTTAAGCTCATGGCGGAAGCAAAAAGCCTTCCGCTGTAAAAACCGCCGTGAAAAGAACATGCAGGGGATATCGCAGCAAAAAAAAAAAAAAAAAACACGCGCTCACAGCCGGTGTGCACGTCATCCTCTAAGCGACGTCCTCTACCAGAGCCTTTCAGCCCTAATAACCCACCAAAATGAAAAACACACCGCGAGAGTTCATATAAAGACGCATAAAGAAATATCAAGCCTGAAATGGCTCCTTACTTACCAAAACGGCACAGTTTTCATGTCTGTTCTTTTCTTGTTTTGTGTGTGCGATCTTTCTCTCTCATGGCAATGTTTATGCAGTGTGACCTCGCGCCAAAGTGTGGGTCGTTTTTTTTGGTTTTTTTTTTTTTTTTTTTTTTTTTTTTTTTTTTTTTTTTTTTCTTCCCCCCTAACCATGGCGATTGTCACTGTGTCTTCAAAGCAACCGGGACTCTTTATTCGTTGCTTTTGAGAAACCTGGAAAGCAAGGATTATCATTCAGCGGAAGCACTCTGGGGCAATAAGGTGTTTTGGTGTGACAGAAATTAAAGAGCGATGCTTTTGTTAGCTGCAAAAAAAAAATAATAATAATAATAAATCATACCGTGACGGTGAACAGCAGTGACGAGTGCCGCGCGATCTTGTCGACTCCCGACTATTGTCGCCGATACTGAAGGAGTTCAGCCAGTCGCCCTCCGCCTGCCCATCGTAGAAAAAAAATAAACCCAAAATGTCATCTATGGCTAATTAAAGTTGCAGGTCTCACTTTAGCCGCCGCCGCCGCCGCACCTGAGTGCGTTCCCGTGGAGTTATTCCAGTGCCGTTGGACGCCACCAAAAAAAGAAAAGCGGAAGGAGGAAAAATGGAAGATTTATGAAGCTGGGGCAAGGAACAGAGAGTGTTGTTTGCAGCATGACACACATTTGAAGTCAAGACACCGACAAGCACTATGAAAAATATGGATCTGGCTACACGCGCCGAGGTTCTGGAACGCGCGCCCCCCCTCCAGCGCACGTGCCCACTGGAAGCACGAAGCAGCATCGCCATGTTCCCATCACGACTACTACCAAGTAATACGAAGAGGGGAGACTTTATCGCGTGGAACGCGGCCTGCCACCGAGGCCGCGTGACGGGAGGCAAGGTGGCGCGTGCAGGAAAG
Source organism: Colistium nudipinnis (assembly GCA_016785305.1). Lineage (NCBI taxonomy): Eukaryota > Metazoa > Chordata > Actinopteri > Pleuronectiformes > Rhombosoleidae > Colistium > Colistium nudipinnis. Next base: position 292,589 of record JAFBJU010001275.1, read on the forward strand.
TAAATGTATCACCTCAGTGTCTCGCGTGTGAGCTGCAGGGAGGAAAAGCATCACCTGGGCTTACAGCTGGGTGACACCGAATTATGGGCTGGCTATGTTTGCACGCGTTCCACCGGCACAATTGCCTCCCGGCTTGACAATATGGCCTTCCGAGTGCGCGCCAACGTGGTCATTGGCTTTCTTTTTCGGAGGATTGACACCGCAGCATAAGGCTAATGCTCCCAGTGAGGGCCAGAAAATGCAAAGTTGAAACCCCGTTGATTCGTTTATTTTATTTTTTGGGCTGTTCGGCGACACTTATTTGTTATCCACGTCGGGTTCCTTGCTGATAGTTGCGTTGTGGCCGATGAGACCGAATCAGGAAGTGAACGTGGGTGTTTGTGTCCAAAAGTCTGCAGGGGAAAAAAAATTGCGTAGGATTTATTAATTTTTTTTTGTTCTTTTGCAAAAAGAAATAGGCTGGTGATGTGAATATCTAGGGTTGACCTTAAAAAAATATATATATATGTCGACCCCGTGGCACACGATCGCCTGCGTGCACGGTTGACCTACGGGCTCAATTTATACGGCTCGGTTTTCCATTCCCCACAGCTGCGGGACTTCTACGTCTTTGGACCTACTTTTAATGCAAATCTTTTTCGTTTTTTTTCCGTATTACACGATAAGATAGTTCAATGCCATTACCAGCGGAGTATCTTTGCGGAGGATCTTGTCTCTGCCAAATTCAGTTAAAAGTTTCTGGATGCTGTGTGTTAAGAGTACCTAAGAGCAGACTTTTTGAAAGCGGGGCTTTTATTATCGTAACAGACAGATCAGTCAAATGAATTCAATTTGTTTTGTGTGGGGCACAGATGGTATACTTATTAAACACAGAAAGCCTTGCATATATATCTGTCATATATTTCACGTGTCGTACATCTCTCACATACTGAGTGCAACAAATAATCCGACATAAAATCTGATTTTCTGTAACAATAACGATGAGTCTAGCGATGTGGCTCGGCAGCATAATTTCAGCTTTGCTTTGGTGCTCATCTGCATCCTTCAGGTGCTTTGCCCCCCCCCCTCCCCCTCCTCTTCGGGTAAAGAAGAATTTGATTGCCCTCCGGTTTTGAATCCAGGAAAACTCTACTTCCAGGCTGGGGCTCGTTTGCACCGGCGAACGCAGCTCGAATGTATTCCCACCCAAATCCCGGCGACAACAGCGCAACGAAGCAGCCTTCGCAGGCACCCGGCAAACCGCGGAAGGCACTTCAGCCGGGCCAGACTGAGGTAGCAGCTTGTCGGAGCCATCCCACACAGCTGAGCAGCCTTCTGTGTCTGCCTCGTCCTGGGTGCTGCAGGGTGGAGGGCGGGGTACTGTCCTTGTAACCGTGCTGCAGGTCCCTAGGCAGTGTCAGTGCGTATGAGTGACAACCCCCTGCTGCCTCTCGCTCGCCTATATTTGCATGCATATTCTATTTATACGCTCTCCTTTAACGCGGACGAATCCCTGCCTGAACTTTTTTTTTTTTTCATCTGGCCAGAATCTCCTCGAGCTGGAACCTCAATGAGTTATCGTTTTTCTTGCCTAAAAGAAAAAAAAAATGCCTATACAGTCATATTTATGTTGTCGGGGCTTTTTCGGCCGACTTTTGCATTTTCGTTTTCGGAAATAGGCTACACCTTATTTTTTTTATGGATCCTGCTCAATTTGTTCTGTTGCCAACACATTTGTGGGATTGCATGGTTTTTCTTGCCTAAAAAAAAAAAAAAAAAATGCCTATACAGTCATATTTATGTTGTCGGGGCTTTTTCGGCCGACTTTTGCATTTTCGTTTTCGGAAATAGGCTACACCTTATTTTTTTTATGGATCCTGCTCAATTTGTTCTGTTGCCAACACATTTGTGGGATTGCAGTGACGCATCTCTGTGTGCTTACTGTAGGTATTATATTCATAACTGTTATAAGTGCATTGGCCGAGTAGTTTGTGGATTGACTACTGAATTCATTGACATTGATGATTGGTTAAATCGTCAACAGCTCAGGCTTTTTTTGGCTATTCCACATTCTCAAAGCATCCTATGCGTACTCCTGCTGGTTGTGTGACCTGATGACTGAATGCACTGTTTGTGGGAGGAACAATATGGTGGAGAGGATGGGAAGGTGCATTGGGCACATCCCTGGAGGCATGTGACCTGTAGGGAGATATTTAATGATGCATATCATCATTCATGGCATCCCACCGCTTCACCCTGATTTTTTTTTTTCGATTTTTTTATCTTTGGGTTGCATTCATTATTATGAACTGTACATTGCATTTTCAGAAGATACGTACTGTCTGCACGAGCATGATGCAGAAAGAATACGTTGGATGGTTGGAAAGATTATCACCATTTAAAGTCCATATAACACGTATCTTTAACGCGACTATAAAACTGACGGGGTTGTTGTTTTTTCGGAAGCTGACACGCCGTGACCTTAGGGCTTGATGGAGCATTGAAGATCTCCGGGTCACTCTCTTTGTCTGCTATGCATCAGTACTTCTTGTTGTGCTGACCCAGACCGCCTCCCGTCGTCTCTCCGGAGGAGAAGAGCCTGACAACAAAGAACAAAACCAGAGCGACTTGCACAAAAACAAACATTCGTTTTCTTACTGCCGTATACCCCTCCCCCCCACGCCCCCCCCCGGTTAATTGCAAAGAAGTAAATTGGCTGATCTGTCTAGTCCCAGTGATCAGCATACCCATACATGTATGTTTAATTATGTCTCTGAGTTTAATGAATCGATTCCCAGTAGCACTGTAATTACTAAAACAAAGCCAATAGACAAAAACATGGACGAGTCATTACGAGAGAGCCAACAAAGCCATTTTTTTCAGTTTAACCATTAATGAAAGCCTGTGCTGAAAAGGAAAGTATTCCAATTAGCAAAGCTTTGATTTGTTCCAAAGCAACAACCATAGTGTGTGGCATTTTTCATCTCCAATTCAAAGTTTCCATAAAATAAAATGAACCGCTGTTTATAGGTCGAGACGGCCTCTGTTGCATATCGTGCCAAATTAGACTTTGTGGTTAGATCGGTTTGTAAAAAAAAAAGAATCGTGGCAGTCATTGTTTCTGTCTGCTAATAATTCTCACAGCTCCTTTCTTGTCTGACATGAAATGCTTCGCAGTGATTAAGCAGGCTATTCCATCTGTCTGTGATGTTTCATTCACAAAGATGCTTCTGGTCTGCATCTTAATTTGAATCGTTCAGAGAGCCGCAATCTTCCGAAGCGTAGACCAGACAAAAACTAATATGACAGTCAGTGTATCTCCAATCAGTGATTCATTTAATATTCAAACATGGATAAAGAGATTAAATTGAGACTTTTGCTGGTTTACTGATTGGCCATGTGTGCCACATTCATATTTGTCCCACTCAATTATTCTTATTCTGTAAATAACCAACTACTGCCGCTTGCATCTCCTTTTAGCTGATTGTCTGTCATGGTTAGGCCTGATTTCATCGTGCACACCAATTCAATTTGGAACTGAACACTACTTTTCAATAGAAATGTTGAAGGGGCCAGTGTCCCATACTGAATGAGGGGTTTTATTTTGACTGCAGTAGACCTGTATCCTGTGAGTGTCTGCCCCACCCTGATGTGTTGCCCCTGTGTCCAAGCCCAGGGTTCACACTGTAGGCCTGGGTGCTCCTGTTGGATTTGCTGCTCAGATCAGATTTTTAATTCTTTTTGGTCTGTTTGGCAGGGCATCCGACTCCAGCGTGACTGAGCTGAACAGACCTGCGTGCTGTCGTATATGTAAGTCATTATTTTCCTCGTGATCCCTTGTATTCCCCCCTCCCACTCAATTATTCTTATTCTGTAAATAACCAACTACTGCCACTTGCAGATTCCCCCCCCCCCACCACCACCATTTAAAGGTCTAATGCCACACTGTCACTCCGTGGTCAACCTCCATCGCTGCTGTTCTCACAGCTTCACCGAGTGACTCCAGCCTTCGCGGCAATGTGACAAAGTGTTGCTCGAGCATGTATCCAACCTGTATTGGATTTTGACCACCTGAAGCTCAAATTGGAATTGGGGAAAAAAAGAAACAGAAAAGAAGCCGTGTTCACACTTGAATGAGAAAAAAACAAAAAAACAAAACGGTCATGTATGAGCAAAAAAAAAAAAAAGATTTGGCTCTGGACCACTCAACCCCTAAAATCTGAACAAGGTTTAATTGTCTCCCCCACCTCCATTTGTGTGTCCTCCCTGGCCCTTTTGACAAGTTTGTCTTCACACTGGTCAACCACCTCCAGTATTTAATGTCACTGCTTTCTTTGCACACTTTTATTTTATTTATTTTTTTGCTTTTGTCCAGACCTCCGCTGGGTAACTTTTGCCCGATCTACTGCCAAGCCAACTGCCTAATATCAAGCTTGGTTTTCTGGAAAACCTCAACTGCGTTTTGGGTCGCGCAGTTTGCTCCTTTTCACCGCGGTTCACTGGTTTTGATAAAAGTCAACTGATTTAGCTCAGCGCTGGTATGATGAGACACAAGCGTGGGGGGTGGGGGGGGGGACACACACACGATCATTCGGAGCGAGAACAAAGCTGCTCCGCCTCAATGGAAACCTTTCTTCCGCAATCTCAGCAGACTTGAGGTTTTTCTCTGTAAGATATCAAAATTGACAGTTAGTCAGAGAGTGGCGTCTCACCCCATCAAAAAATTAGGTTATTTCTGAAACACGCCGCATATCCCGCATATTGCTCTTGCACAGTCAAATGCTGCAGCAACGGCGCTATAGATAATTCATTCGATATTTCTACATTACCTTGACAAGTCATTTCCCTAAACCTTCCCTGTTTTGCTCCCAGCATCACTCAGAATCGGGGAGTGGGGCGGGGGTTACTTACAGCACAACTTTAATTCTCTGCACAGGGCCTGCATGACAGACCCGTACCTCCAGCAGACTGTGCCGGCGTATTGAGTGTGGCTCTTTCTCCGAGTCTGTGACCATGGGTCTATTGGAATTGCTTTCATAGTTTTGCAGGCTCCGTTTGGAGATTGACGTGGTGTTCGGCCTCCACTGCTCCACTAATTGGAAACCTGACGAGGGAAAAAGAATAGCGCTGAACAGCAGGGGAACAATAACCGTGTAGTTAAGTGGGGGACAAATGTGACTTTTTTTTCTTTTTTTTTACGCTTTTCAAACCCAAGAACCTATGCCGAAAGAAATGTAGAAAAGAAAAGCAGCAGTTTATTGGCACAGTTGAGAGAAGCTGGTGCATGCAATAGAGGCGTATGGACTCTAGAAATTATTCTATAACGCGGCATTTCAATTAGACTTCTTTGACCTCATACATGATTAAATCGCATACGGCCCGAGAATTTCGAACACTGATGACATGTGTCACGTGGCCGACCGAACGAGCCACAGTGGCACTGTGGAAACACTGGTGCCGTCCCGTACATGTAAAAGAACGGCACAATTGCCAATCTCAGATCCGCGAAACACACGTGTGGCATTTACACGAGTTTGTTTGTTGTTTCATTATTCAGACCAATTCTCCTGTCCCACTGTCTCAATTCTTTCTCCTGTCTCACCTGAATCACCCAGTGATCCCCGTTATTCGGTGTCGGCCATTTTTAGGATTTATGATTTAAGCATTCTCCACAACACTGAGTTTCTGCGGTATCTGGTTGGAGCTGCTGGAGTGCCTACATATCCAACTGCCCCTCTTTCCCTGATTGTGTTTCCTGCTGCAAAACTAATAACTGACAGATCCTGAGGACGCTCCACGGGCGAGAATATATTCGATTGAGCAAATTTGTACGGTTGAAATTATATTTTGCAAGGAGCCCCTCCACTCGCCATTTAACACTAGCCAGTCAGAAAACGTGTGTATTTGACGGTAAGTGCTTTGCTTCCCTCTCCGCACTTGGAGTGCATGCATTTAGAGGCACTGTGTCCCACTCCATCATAGTGTTTCTTCGGTTATCCAGCCATACGTTGGTGTAACGATGGGTAAAATAGCAAAGTGTTGAATATTGACTAATGGGACTATAAAATGTACGACTTGAAGGTAAGCGTCATCAAAAACATATACTGTACATTGTTAAAACGGTCCAATTATCACACGGGGGTTTTCATGCGTGTCAATTTAGAATATAAATTCCGGTTCTTGTAGATAATGAAAACATCAACACGGTGTCCTTTGTGTCCTCTGTATGTTGGGCCATTAAATCGGGGCACAGATATATCTCGTTGGATGTGTGTCCAACGTGGGATCTTTACCAAGAGGCCTTTGTATGTAGGGCTGGCGCGAAACGAAGCCACTGCATCGGCAGACCTTGTTACATTCATAATTGGCCCCCATTCGTGTCCCTCAACCAGATTCTGACCCTGGTGAGAAAGGTTCAGTTGTTTAGGAAAGAACACGCTGCCCAGTGGGGAAATCAATTAAATGCAGTGGCAGAGTTACATTTTACAACACCACACTTATCTTTGTTGCCACTTTAGTGTCGGGACTATAGCATTGCTGTCAGTGCATTCACGTACATTGCTGTTAATCTGATTATTTATATGCGGGTTAGGAGTATCTCTTAAGAAGACTTTAGATGTGCCGAATCAGCTTAAAGGTATTTTATTTTATTTTTTTCAAGATTGCAGAAAAGTTTCACAACAAGGACCCAAAAAGGAAATGCAATTGAATTCACCTCCATGTCTGTGTTCACATAATAGGGCAAGGTGTTCCCAGTGTTGGTGAAGGTGATGTGAACAATATGAGTTGGCGAACACTTCAGGAAACAAAAGGCCTTTCCGAGATATACAAGACACACAATCATGATACCATTTTTTATTTATTTTTGTTATTTATTTGACCTTCATATATTCTTGTGGAATTTGAACTAACCCCTTCTTTCACCACAGTGTATAAATGTTGCATGTGGCGGTTTATCAGAGTGCCTGATGTTGGCCCACATTTAGCACATTGCTATTTAAACAATAACACTTATGCAGAATATTTCCCGGTTGGAAACGAGCTCTGTATCTACTGTGTCTGAATTATAGTTTCTCTTAATGTTCCTCTTAATGAGGGCAAATGGGAGATGCTGAAAAACAACTATGAGGCAGCCCCCCCCCCCCCCATTAGAGCACTATGTGCCTCTATATCTTTCTATATACAACAATTACATAGTGTTGTTGTTCTTTCTTGAAATAAACCAGTCGCCGTTGACAACACACGATATATACAGATGCTACAGGCGCTAAGAAGCATTTCACACACCCTGCCTGGCCCTGGCCAATGGCAATTCATCCTGTGAGGAGGGTGTCAGATTTTATGACCTCCCTATAAGGCTTTCCTCCCAGCCTGGAGCTCTCTGACTCATTTGGGAGAAAACCTGGATGAGAACTATGAATTGGATGCGATGCACTCTTTCACGCGACGTCTACCTTTAGCGAATAAACCCCCCACCCCCCCACCCCGACTGTGGCAGCCCCTCGTCAGGAAAGAGACCCGGCCGAGGCTCTCTGGAGACTCAAACGCACATTCTATTTCTCACCGTGGCAGAGAGGAAATTGGCCTACGCTTGCATAAAAATGCCGTAGCACATTTCTGCCGTGGAGACATTTCCATGAATGAGAAGGGAGACGCGGCTGACATAACGTAAAGATCATTTTTCTGGCTTTGAGTCAAACCAGCTTTTTACACGGCTTATGGCGAACCCCGCAGGTTCAGCTCGGGAATTTCTTTCCACGAGTTAGTACTTGCTGTCTCGTCGACCACTGAACCCGAGCGGATGGATCAACACCTTGAATATTAACTGATCCGGCGTCCGTATTCCGTTCTCTTTCCGCCGAGACGGCGGGGACTTTGGTGCGTCTCTCGAAATTCTAAGAGGCCAACGCGCCACGTCCGCCTGCGCCACCGGTCCCTGCATCGGACACATCGCTACAGCTTGAGCCGCCGTGCGCTGTTTGCTATGCGCTACGGATGGATCAACACCTTGAATATTAACTGATCCGGCGTCCGTATTCCATTCTCTTTCCGCCGAGACGGCGGGGACTTTGGTGCGTCTCTCGAAATTCTAAGAGGCCAACGCGCCACGTCCGCCTGCGCCACCGGTCCCTGCATCGGACACATCGCTACAGCTTGAGCCGCCGTGCGCTGTTTGCTATGCGCTACGTGCGGTGGCCATGCTCGAGATCTACAGTGGAAGTGTTCCGCTCTTGTTATGTAAATTGGTTGTAATAGATTGTAGCCGCCGAATTTGGTTTTGATCACTTAATTGGATCACACAACGGTATTACTCTTTTATGCGCTTTTAATTAGGGTTTTTGGACAGCGGAGATTTCTTTGGCACCGAGGCGCCGGCTGCGTCCGCCTGGAACTGCGCAGACAATACTTGTCTGTGGTGTACAATCGTTATTGGCTTTCTTCTCCGTGGGGGGAAAAAAATGGGGATATAATGAAAAGATAAATAATTCTACTCTCCTCCTTCGGATACAAATGTTTTGCCTTCCAATGCGCGCAGTGTGCCCAGGCGCAATTTCGCGAGATCACTCGACGGCAGTTTTTTTTTTTTTTTTGCTTTTGGGGCGTGGTAGTAATGAGCCAGGGAAGGGTTCCCAGTTCAGCCACACTGGTTAGCATTATGTGTGCTCATAGGCCTGCGAGGCGTATGCTCTCTTTTGTTATCACCAAGTATTGGATTCTTTTGTTTGTTTGTCGGTTTCTAAGAAATGACCCCCCCCCCCCCCCCCCCCCCCCCCCCCCCCCCCCCCCAAAGCCCCTGGCCTGCATGTGCTGTTTGGCTCTAACGTCTTAGCTTGAGCCCACGGAGTGCAGAGGGCTTAAGGGGCTCGACATCTCTGAAGTTAGTGAGGCCATGCATTGCAGCAAAACATCTGTGGGGATGCTTATGAAGCAGACTGTTCCCACCAGCTTCTTGGAAATCAGCACAGGTTTTAGTAAGCTCCCGGAGGCCCGAGGTGCTCCTCGGCCAAATTACCGTAATGAAGGCCTGTTCCTGGAATCTTTGGGCTGTCATCGTGATTAAAAAAAAAAGGTCAACGAGGAGTTAGGAATCTATAAAAACGCGACGCACGGATGAATTTATTATAGCAATTGAACACATCATATCCTATTATCTCCATGGCATTTCTTAATTTTTGGTTATTATTATTATTTTCGTTTTATGTTTTAGGGTTTTTATTTTCTGCCAAGTTATGCACAATAACGTTCGGCTAATCGTCTTTTTTACTATTTTTGATCAAATAGATTGTGTTCTGTCCAACTACTCACGAAATGTTCTTTTTATATTTCAGCCTGTCGCGGGGCTGAGGAGAATGGTGGGCTGCACCTAGGCTGCGTGCCTGGCTACCCCATGGAGAACTGACGGGAGCGGAGCTGGATGGAGGCCAAGACATTGGATGGCGAAGACGGGGAAGCGCACAGCATTGCGGATCGCTCGTGGTGTTTGTTCTCGTTTGTTCTCTCTCTTGGCCGACTAGCAAAGTAGATGCAAAGTGCCATGCGCCGCGTCCGTCCACTCTGTCACGTGTCACGCATGGAGAGATGGCAAAAAGGGTCCGGACAGTCATTCGAGGCTAAGGAGACTCTAGACGCGCATGTGGGACGTTTCTGCCAATTTTAGGGGTGCTACCAAAAGAAGTGTAGACGGTAGATTTCATCTCGGGGGGGCCCCCAGTGACGTTTGGGACACGTACATCCGGAGCAGGAGGGAGCCAGGGTTGATAGAAAGCCATCATCATGGGCTGGTGTAAAGGCAAGGCATGGTTACTGCTGTTGGCCGGGCTGCTGCTGACAGGGGCAGCTTTGGAGTACGAGGGGGTTCCCGGTCAGTGGACGCGCTACGGCCAGTGGGACGCCAAGACCACGGGCGAGCTCAGCTTCATCCTGAAGAGCAACGCGAGCAGAGCCCTGGTGCTCTACCTGGACGACGGCGGGAACTGCGACTTCCTGGAGCTCCTGATAGCGGACGGCAGGGTGCAGATGCGCTTCACCATCCACTGCGCCGAGCCGGCCTCCCTGCACACGGAGACGCGCGTCGACGACCGGCGCTGGCACCGCATCCTCCTCTCCCGGAGCTACCGCGAGACCCGGCTGATGGTGGACAATGAGGAGAAAGTGGCGGAGGTGAGGTCCAAGCGGAAAGAGATGGCGGTGGCCAGCGACCTCTACGTGGGGGGGATCCCGCCCGACGTGCGCCTGTCGGCCCTGACGTCCAGCACTGTAAAATATGAGCCGCCGTTCCGAGGCCTAATAGTCAATTTGAAACTTGGGGAGGCCCTGCCGCTGCTGTTGGACGGCCAAGCCGTGCACAGTGACTTGGAGTACGTATGCGCCGCATACTCTCCCTGCAGCCACGGCGGCCTGTGCTCCGTCAGCCAAGGAGAGGTCGTCTGCGACTGCATCAACACCAGCTACGGGGGAAGGTACTGCCATGAAGGTGAGAAACCATAATCCCTCGATTTGCAACTAAATTGGTTGTTTTGGTTTCTTTCCGCAACGGACAGACTTTCAGATTTTCGATTTCTTTTGCTTGCGGCGGTAACAAAAAAAAAGGTGTTTGTGATGGAGGCCTGTGGAAATGTAGTTTATTCCTGACCTGTGGCTTTAAGTTGCACTCAAATGATAATAGCCGGCACTTGTTAAAAATGAATAAAGTAAAGAGTAAATACCTCCGTTGACCTAATGGTCTGAGTTACACAGTAATGTGTATTAAAAGTTTTCTAAAAATTAGCCTCTATAATAGGCAACGGAGTATAACAGTTTTCGTAACGTTACTGCCGTTTGTATGATTTCCATTTCTCTTTATACGCTTAAGTCAATACAACCGAATGGGCGCGGAGCTTTTGAAAGCGGGTTCACTTGTGAGTTTCCGAGCCTGGGGGGAAAAAAAAAAAAAAAAAAAGAAAAGACAAATGACCCTACCTTTGATTGTACATTTCAGACTCCGCTGGTTTCCGCTAATGACCGCACTCGCAGCCTCTGGTTAATAAGGCTTGAGCCGCGGTGCACGCCGTGCATTTGAAAAAACACGGGATCATGCGATATCCCTCGTCCTCGTTAATTGTGACGTAGATGCTGTGGGCTTGTGTTTAACGGACACTAAAATGTCCTCTTGTGAGCATTAAATAAGTCAGTTGTTGTTTTCTCTCTCTCTCTCTCTCTCTCTCTCTCTCTCTCTTTATTCTCCCCGCAGCTGTCCAGAAAGAAGTCGAAGGTAAGACAATGCACTACACAATAAGGATGACGATGAGCGTGTGCTTGGTTATTATCAGGTTGTTATTGTCAGTTTGGACTGCAGTTCTGACATCCAACAAATTAAGCCAAAGGGAGATGTTCCGCCAGTGGTCACAAGGTCACTAAGGAAGTGCATAATGTGTGGCTTGTATATGTAATCAGTGTGCTCAAGGTGACTGGAGAGGTCTGCGCAGCACTGTTTCAGAATACGGGAACATTCATACTGAAGAAAGTGACTGTACGGAGACACTCTGTTTAATTATTGATAACTTCTGTATTTTTCCTCTCTCTCTCTTCGGTGCACATTTTACTCTTGTAAACTTCTGTTTATTCCTGAATATTTTATACCATTAAGCTCCAAGGTCAGCATGTGGGATTAAGACGTAGAACGCGGCCACGTATACATCTTCTGGCATCACGACGGAATGCTGAGGCCTTGACGCTCCTAAAATGATTATAATATCGGCTTTATATATTTATATATATATACATATATATATATTCTTTTTTTTTTGTCTTCTTTTTTTTTTTTTTCTCCCTGTGTGCGCATGAAAGTATTTCCCTGAGAGGATCACCTCGCCTTTGAAGAGAAAAGAGACATTGCTCTCGTTACTGGCAACATTTTAACCGCCCCTAGTTAGAGCCGATCGGTTTTCTAATGGGCTGCACGCGGTGAACATGAAATGAAGATTGAAAGCGAGGCAGGGCGTTTGTTTAGCTGGCATCAGGGCCAGGCATCCATCTCCGGCGTAAGGACTGCTGGCTCCTGTGAAAGGGCAGCCAACAGGCTCGCGAGACGAGCACAAGGTGCACCGCACCGCTGCGCGTTGTAAATCACTGTTACCGACTCAGAAATGCACAGACCTATGCACACCTGCTCCCTGAAATACTGCCTCTGACACTTACTTAGTGTGGAGCAGCAGAATAGAATGAAGATCACAAAGTGTTACCGTCCTCCTATAGGGTGCCTGCGCACCGTCGCAGGGGATAAAAGTGCACGCGCGGCGAACAGATCCAACGGCAGCCCGCCCGTGCGTGTTCCCTGCGCTGTGAAAACAGAAAGTGGGACTTGGTGACTGTGATACGCCGATGAATGCTTCAGCAGCAGTTAATAGGTCTCCTTCTTGCACGCTTTCCGGAAACGTGCATTAATCATTCCTAACTAGGGAGCGAAAGCGCTGTGGATCTGCGCACAGCGAGAGAGACGGGCATTGTCAAATGGCACGCTGCAAAGTGAGCACATCAGGACGTTTTATTGGATTACGGCTCGACACGGAGACAATTCCCAGTGCAGAATGCGTGAAAGCCACAAGGGCCACAGCAAAATCGCACTCACCAGGTGCCTTCTTTCCCCTTCTTCCTTCGAACCCCGCCGCGTGCCATTCAGTAGCCGGTCTCCGTTGCCCCTCGCGTCGACGGAAGTAGACAGATGCGTGCGACAGCAGCTCGCCTCCTCGCTGCAGAGATGGCGAAGACGGCGACCCACATGCTGTATTCGGTCTCGGCGGTGGGTTTTTAACGCGGCGCAGGTATGATCTGCGTTGGTCCGAGGCGGCCGCTTTCAGGCAGCGAAATGCTACGGCACAGCGGGGGAGCCCCGTGAGTTGTTACAAAGTATGCAGCATGTGGGCATCCAGGCGGACAAAGGCCGCGGCGGGGCATGCCCTAATGCCGCAAGAGTGCAGCATGCGCCGCAGTTTTGTGAGCGAAAGAAAGGAAGAGGGGGAAAAAAAAAAAACACAACGGCCTGTAAAGCGGAGATAAGGGGCAGCCACCTCGCATGGCAGACAGCAAACGGTGAAATCTCTCAAACGTATAGGACAACCCGACGCGGCACAGACGCGCCACGTGCAAAACACGTCCTCATTGTCTCACGTGCGGAAAAGCGACGCAGCGGCAGCACACCGAGCGCTACAGGGATGACTAAGAAAGCGTAGAATTGTTCGAAAAAGAGAAAGAAAGAAAGCCGCTCCTGGCGGCGGGGCCCCGCTCCTTTCAGCGGCGGTGACCTTGGTTTAATCCCTCATTGCAGCAGGCTCCCTAATACGGTGGGTTTCCTGGAGAAACAAATACAGGCAACATCTTTATCTTCACGCAACAGCTCTTTTTTTTTTTTTTTTTTTTTTAGATGTCTGCTAATTATTGTCACGAGAAATCCAAAATCTGTATTTTGGATTTCTTTTCCGACTTAGAATATTTTCCTAAAGTGAATTCTCTTTAGCAGCCAGGCCGATTGATGTAACGAATGTTTTTTGTTTATAAGCAATCTGCATTTTTTGTGATTGAAATAGTTGCATGCTGAATGTTTGCTGAATGGCTTACACCAAAATGAAACTTCGATACGTCGGGAAAATCTGTGAAAAGAAAAAAGGGAGGTTTAAGGGGCCAAAGGTCAACGACATAGAGGAAAATAGAACAAAATGCCGGTAAAGTCACGTTTCCTTTGTGAAACAATCCAAAACACGTTTTTACCCTTGCAAACGTAATGCATTGGATACTGTCATGGAGGCAGTCAAAAAGATCCTAAAACCAACATCATAATATAATAAAATAATGATCTTCCATTAACCGTATTATAAGGTTTAATTTCTCTTGAATTTTGGTTTATGCCGTTACTGTTGCCTCTTCTTCTAAAATAGAAAACGTATACATCACTGGTAGAAAATGGAGTTTATTTTTATGCGGACTAATGGGATTTTGCAGGCATCTCCGCGTTTCCACGCGGTGGGCTTTGAATGCAAGGACCAAGCCAAATAGGATGAGCGTATTCAATTGGTGGCTGCTCCGATACGAGCGCCGCGGCGGCCCGGCTCCTCGCCCGCCTTCCTCTCCGACTCCGAGCGCGAAAATCACAAGTCAAATCCAATGACGACTTTGTCGGCGGCTGCACTTTTCAAAGTGTTTTCCAGCCCTGACCTGTTTTGGTAACCTGCATCAGGGCCCATTAGTCAGAGACGCATTAGTCAGGGATGAAGGTCAGTTTCTTCCTCACCTCTGTGTTAGACAAAATCCGAAGTGTGCCGAGTCATTATAGCTACAAGTTCTCCGGGTCAAACGCTCTCTTTTCTCCGGCTGCACAGAAAGGCGGAAAGACTGGGCCATTCTGCACTTGACAAAGCAATGGCTCTTGGCACTCTGACCGGTTCTGGTCGTTAGTTGGATAATGGGCAACCTACGCGCCATCCTTCCCATTTGTACAAAAGACGAGCGAGATGGAGAGAGAGATGTTACCCCACATCCTTCCCGCTTTCTGGGGCAGCGGCGGGCCCGTCATCCCGGTATTTACCTTTTGCAGCATAAGCACGGGGTAGAGTACGCGGGCCGACGGTTAAAGGGGACGTGCCAGCTCATGTCCGGTCAGATTTTAGTGCGTCCAAGAGCTGGCGCGATTTATGCCTTGTGGATACCTAAGTCGACGTGTCCTCAACGCGCGCGCGCGCGGGGGGGGGGGGGGGTGCCTGGGGGGGGGGGGGTTGCTGTGCGCGCGGCGGCCCTTTGTCTGATGCGTAGACAGGACGGTGGGCGGGTCTCGTCTTCGCAGAGGCTCAGACGCTGACTTTGCAGCGGGACGCTACGTGCTGGCGGGCACGGGGGGGGGCGGCCCCGGGGGTAATCATGTCCATCCCGCCCGGGGAGCTGCGGCGTGAACCACCTTGTTCGGGCGAGCTGCGTGAAGGAGATTTTTATTTATTTATTTATTTATTTTTGGCCATGGCGGCTTTCCCTTCCGCCAGGTTTTAAACTAATGGCCGGAGCAGGACTCGCTGTGCCTGCGCGCCTGACGGCGCGAGCTGTGTTGTGTTGTGTTGTCGGGGGGGCCTCGTGCAGAGGTGTCGCATTGTCAGCCGAGGTGTTGCATTGTGTCCTTCCCGCCTGGGTTTTTCTTTTTTTTTTTTTTTTTTTTACGGCGTCAGGAGGTGCGGGGTGAGGTAAGCCTTGTAATTTGGCTCATCCCTCCTCCTTGACCGAACGAGATGTGTCGCTGTATTTAAAACAAAAAATATAAAGACATAAAAAATTGAGCCTCACCGCTCGGTGACGATTTATAGTCGGCGAGGCTTTTACACAGTGGCGCTTTATGTCTCGGGTAAAATCTTCCGTCTTTGTCCCGCCTTGGCGGGTAATTGCTGGCTGACCTGTTAGGTCGTGTTACGGCGTTCCGTGGCAGAGACCACGCGGGCCCTCAATGTTCGACTCCCTAAACCAATTTGAGCTCCATTAGATGGCAAGTCCTCGGTGGCATTGTGTCCTTCCCGCCTGGGTTTTTCTTTTTTTTTTTTTTTTTTTTACGGCGTCAGGAGGTGCGGGGTGAGGTAAGCCTTGTAATTTGGCTCATCCCTCCTCCTTGACCGAACGAGATGTGTCGCTGTATTTAAAACTAAAAATATAAAGACATAAAAAATTGAGCCTCACCGCTCGGTGACGATTTATAGTCGGCGAGGCTTTTACACAGTGGCGCTTTATGTCTCGGGTAAAATCTTCCGTCTTTGTCCCGCCTTGGCGGGTAATTGCTGGCTGACCTGTTAGGTCGTGTTACGGCGTTCCGTGGCAGAGACGACGCGGGCCCTCAATGTTCGACTCCCTAAGCCAATTTGAGCTCCATTAGATGGCAAGTCCTCGGTGAGAGGTGGCTAAAGAGTCGGGGAGTAGCGGGTGGCGTCCTTTCTCCATCAAACGACGCCACATGGAATCGGCTATGGGCTCATTGGGATTGGCTGGGAACTTCTATCCAAAACATGTGCGTGTGAGATGAGGGACCAATCCCGCAAAGCAATTAGAGATCACTAGAACTTCTTAACACATTCCGCGTCAAGCAGGTTGTTTTTCTTTTTGTTTTTTTTACGGATATCTCGAAACATCCCCAAACGCTGTCTGCATCAAGAAAAAACATACAGTACGTGTTCCATTTAGAAAAAAAGCATCTGCGTGAGCAACTGCCTTCCAGGGTTGCGCCAGTCCAGATGTTTTTTTTCTCTCCTTGCCTTCCCTTTCCTCCCTTTGAGATGTTTGTCTGTTTTTTTTGTTTTTTTTTTGTTTTTCTGGGTTTTGATTTCCCCTTTCTATTTTCCGTTTTGAACTTTGACATCCGTACCTTCCCCAGGATGTCTGTCACAAACTGCAGTCCAACATTGTGACAATGCTTTTGTTCTCCCGAACCTCTTTATGAACTTCCTGTTTTTCGTATCCTTTTTTCTGTTCTTTCCCTCAAGGTCTGGCGCACCTGATGTTAAATCGCCAAGGTATGGGGTCTATTGGTTTTGCTTTTCCTTCCCAGCCACCTGATCACAGCATTTCCCCTCCCCCTGATATCATTTCAGTTAAATGTGCTGCACTAATATTTCCTCTCCTCTTTTTCTCATATACTTGCCTATTCGTTTTTTGCTTCCTGTCATGTTATGCTCACTACTCACTCAATTTGTGTCCGTCAAACCCTTGTCCTGACCACTGACTGAGCTACCGGAACATCACCTTTGACCTCTGCAGTTTTTCGCCAAGGTAATTCATCTATGCTCACAGCTCATCTCTTCGGTTTGGTTTCATGGTGTTTTCAAAGGCCGTAAACAGGAGGCAATTATAGAGAACCGAGGGATTTATCTCCAAATATGTCTCCAACGTGTGCACGAAAAGCATTATGTTGACTTTGCCTTTTAAAATAATCCGGCGTGTACAGGAGCATATCATCAGGAGAGCATTCCTGGTGCCGTCTTAGTCAGATGTTTGTGTATGATCATCGATCAGTGGGTTAGAAATAATATTTGCTTCAAATGATTTAAACATTGCACCAGTGTAAACACTCAAAAGAAAAAAGATGTAGGCATAACATGTGGACATTATAGAATATAGGTGTTCTGGCTGCATAATGTGGGCGACCCTGAATTTACGTATTTATGTTTTTTTTTTCTTTTGTACCACACGTTCTGAGACAGAGATGAAAGTCTCCATCCTGTCTCCATGGTAATCATTTGTTCTGATTTGATGACCCACTGACAACCTAATATGCTGCTTAAGGTGTCATTTTCACTTTCTCCGCCTATTATCTCGCAAAAGTATTTACTTGGGGGAGTTTTCACCAAAATAGAAATTACTAATGTATTTGACTGTTTGCTGCATCCCTGACCCTTTTTGTTACAGCTTGGCAGGATCTACACACATTCATTAGCGGATCCTGTTTCCGATAAGATCTCACCATGCATACTCTCGGGCTGAAAAACAATAGCTCTGTGACTGATCTTTGAATTGTGTGTGTTCCTTTCCATTCCCACGGTACAAAAATAATATGTATACGAAGAAAGGAACGGGAACGTACCCTGGGCGCGCTCAAGTTCATTTTCCGGTGTGGGACTGATACTAACAGGACTATTGGTGCCATTTACAGTATGAAAACGGCAGAAAGCGAATACTTAACAGTACAATCGCACCAGTTTCTCACTGAATTTAAATGGTTCCGCTTGAGGCTGCACTTGACTGTGACATTTTAGATTAAGGTCTGGATCCTTTGGTGACTCGCTCTGGGACTCGTTTGCGCTCGGAGAACCCAATCAGTCTTTCAAAGGCCAAAAGATAACGTTCGAACTAAGCTCCTACTTTAATTGATGCATATGCTGACACAACAATGCAGCTGAATGTACTGTATCCATGGCCATTACCGCCTTATCTGCGAAATAATTGACACTGTTGTTTGTTAGGAGAACATGGCTGCGGCACATATTAAGTACGTTGCAGAGCAAATGCCGAAGAAGGAAGAAAGGCCAACCGCAGTATCGTTTGTTGTGAAATGAGGCCTGAATGTAATTGCTCCGTTTCAAGCATTATTAATGACGAAAAACGGACGACGAAGAATTGGCGGCCGAATGCCGATTTAACGAAATACCCAAGTACACAACACTCAAGCCCGGCCTAGCCGTAGATACTGAGTGCTGCACACTCGGCTCCGTGGAGTGGGACACACCGAAGTTTTAATTCGACCATTTATTGCTATTGCAAATGTCTATTGTCAACTATGACAATGTTCCACCTTGAGCCTGAGAGGATATTCAAGGTTGTTTAACTGCATTCATTTAGATACACAAAAACTAAAATTAAGTTGTGCAATTACTCAGGCGTAGTGTATGGACCACCTGCCACGCCCCTGCCTTCGGATCAGAGGGCCAATCTGCCGCCCCGCCATCCACATGCCCGCACCGCCTGACTCAGGTTTGGGTGCAAGCGGCCGATTATTGCCTCCCCCGTCCCTGAGCAAGAGACAAAGTCAACTGCCGCCATCTGTGCCCCGGGCTTTTGGACCACGTTGAAACTAATCAGCCATAAAACTTAATATTAATGAGCGATCCACATGTTGGCCCATTGTGTAGCCGCCGCAGCACGGTCGAATTATGACAGGAGACGGGGACAGGGGGGCAAATAGGGGTTGGTTACAAATAGTTTCCCCCCGGCCCTGGCGAGACACTCTCTGCACCCCATGCTGCGACAGCTTGCGGCTGGTGTATAGCTCTGGGCAGCATCTTTACACATTACCTTTTTTTAGGCAGGGGCACACAGGCATTTTTGGATACCGTGAAGTATCCGTGCTAATGACTTGTCAAGATGCTGACTCTCGTCCCTATTTTTGGGTCGCCGTACACCTCGTTTTATTGTCGATTCACCGGGCCTTAAAGGACGCGCACAAATGCACAAATACAGGATACAAGCGCGTCGAGTGTTTGTGTCCCGCATTTGGAGGGGAGGCGGCAGTGAATCTGGGAGAGATGACTAGCAGGAGAGCCACATGGAGACTGCCGGGGGCTTGCCGTCATATTCCGCTGACCCTTCCTCTGCTCTCCATATGAGCATTCCGTTTGCACGGAGAGGCGGGGCAGCGCCCCGCTCTTGCAGCCAAGGTAGAGGGTTGATGCTCTGCCCCCTGCAGTCTAATGCCGCATGCATGGAGTGCTAATCTGCCCCACCAGCATCTCTGAGCTGGCGCACTGACTGCAGCCACCTACCCCCCCCCCCTACCCCTAATAGCATTTCCTAGGAGTTAGTGGCAAAGGCGTCGGAGCACAACAACATGCAGCTCTTTTCACAAGCTGGCAAATATTGTTGGAGCATACAATGGGTGATTTCCCAGGTAAGCCGGGAGAGCTGAGATATGGTCCGCTGCCCCTGGCATCACCAACACTTTCCTACTGAGGTCTTCCTTACATATATGTAAGGATATCTATATATGGGAATGCCAGATCTATTTAACGAAATACCCAAAGGTAATGATGAAAATCTAATGGATGAACTGATTATGGCTGCAAGTGCATTCCATTTTCTAGGATATCGGGTTAAATGGGGGGAAGGGGGAGTTGGGCTGTGCCCTTGGGGTTATTAGTGAGCGCTTTCCATAATTGGACCTACTGGTGTGCCATTATCGTTTATTGTCCTTCGCTCAGAAGTTGTGTCGCTACGCCGCTCAAACAACGGAGGCTAATGGCGACCACCGATCCCGCTGGTTTAAATTGGCCCTGGAGTTCAGAAGCCACATTTTACTGCGCACACAAACGCAGGCTTAAGAGACGGCTTATCCCTCTTCCTTGAGGCAGCCTGCTCAGTAGCACAGATGCTGCATCGCATAAACAAGCACACGAACGTGTGTGTGTGTGTGTGTGTGTGTGTGTGTGTGTGTGTGTGTGTGTGTGTGTGTGTGTGTGTGTGTGTGTGTGTGTGTGTGTGTGTGTGTGTGCGTGCGCGTGCGCTTGCGTGCGCGTGTGTCTCTCTGCTGGCTTCAAACAGCCCACTCACGAGTTCAGGGCCTGCGTTATGCAATAGTTGACATTATTTTTGTGGTTCAGTTTAAAATACCAGTTTGATATCCAAATCGGGTGGATTTCCATGTGGTGGGAATCAGGTGTGAATGTCTCTGTATGTCATGTATCTATCTGTCCATCAATCTATTCGTCTATCCATCTGGCTGTGGATGATTGTGGATGTGATGTTATATTTGAGCACCAAATAGGTGCAAAATGCAAATATCTTCATCATCAGATTGTGTGTACTAGTGAGTATTTACAGCACTGGGCCAGTGCGTGCATGATCGACTCAAAGTAAAGAACAGTACCCATCCATGTTAATGAAGAACCATGTTACGTTAAGTGTAGCTCTGTGACGCATCAATTTGCTTGAATGGAGGTCCACTGAACGGAGGAACGGGCTTTATTAAGTGTTGGCCACACAGATTGCATTTCACCGGTTTGGGTCTTTTCGTGGACTTCAGAAAATATAGGATATCACCACTGTTAACATTTCCCTGTGAGAGTGTAATGTGATCCCGCCGCATAAACAGGAAGAACTCCAAGAAATACATGGAATCGTTAAATTAGGATTGTGGATAGAGCAATAGCTTTTGTTTTGTCGCTTTTCTTTAAAGCCCCGCTGAACGCACACTGGATAAGTCAGACTTGAGCTCGACGACGGCAAGAGATATCTAAGATGTTTCTCTTCCCCACTTAGGGCAGGAGGAGTCGGTGGCGACCCTCAAAGGCAATGAGTTCTTCAGCTACAACTTGTCCCAGACTCCCATTCAGAGCAGTCTGGACGAGATCACGCTGTCCTTCCGCACGCGCCAGAGGAACGGCCTGCTGCTCCACACGGGGAAGTCGGCCGACTACGTCAACCTGTCCCTGAGGAACGGCGCTCTGTGGCTGGTCATCAATCTGGGATCCGGGGCGTTCGAGGCCCTGGTGGAACCTGCCAGCGGCAAGTTCAACGACAACGTCTGGCACGACGTCCGAGTGACCCGCAACCTCCGGCAGGTATGGCTCGGCGCACACCTTGTCTGCGGCCGTCACGATTGCGGCTCCAAAGGATGGCAAACAGGATCTAAAAGCCTGTTTGCCCAAAAAATATATATAATATATAGTCGCTTTTGAGTGAAAACCAAAGAAATTGTCCTTAATATATGAATCAGAACCAGGTGATGCCAGTCTGATGCGAGTTGGATAAAAAGTCCAATATCCGCTTTAACACTGGTAAATACTGGGTTGTTATGGGTGAAATGTTTATTATTTCTGCACTGCTGGACTCCCTGTCTCCCGTTCTCCACATTCCGATGTGAAATTACAAGCGCATATTAGGTCATTGCCCTCTTTCTCACGAAATAGATTGCTTCGTTGGAAATCAGTTCTTTTATAATCTGCGGCTTTTTTTTTCCGCACCCGCAAGATTTCACGTAAAGGTCATTTCACCTCGTTGAAAGAAGGACTCGACTCACCGCAGTATCCATCATTTCCATGCATAAGCGGTGAATTCTCCGGAGTCTGTCCATTGTCTATCTTTACAGATCAATAATCGACAGAAAGGATTAAAAAAAACATTTTTATTATGACGAACTCAACTCAAACCTCAAGCTAAAAACAGGGTTTCTGTGGATGTAGGCCGCGGGGGGGGCGTTGCAGCAATATCAGCGAGGCCGTGCGAGAGAAAGTGAAGCTCGTGTCGTGAACACCGACGTGTCCATCGTTGTCCTGTGGTACATTCTGTACACCAGCAAAGTACAGCTTGGCAATTTTTAGGCCCCACTGGACTGGGCTCAATTCCTGAACTAATTCACTTCCGGGAGGCGTCCGTTTTCGTTAAACGTTCCCTGCAGGAAATGCGCGGTCAACTCTATCCTAAAGGTCCGCGAATCAATGCTTTTTTTTTTTTTTTTTTTTTTGTTGGTTGTATTAACGCAGACTTAATGGCTCGGTAGCAGTGAAAACTCACAGACCCTTACCGTTTTTCTGCAGGTCTATGGAGTGTTTTGGCTCGCAAATTTGCCGCGTCGCTCATCAGTCCCGTACTCCAATTTGGAGCAGCTGACGAGCAGCAAATGAGTTTCCACCAGGGGACTTCACTGTCCAAGTTAACATCTATGTGGCAAAGAGAGCTGTAGAGAAAACGTCTGAGCTATCACCAATATTTATTACATCGGATTGCACTTTTCTCAATACTTCCTTTTTTTTTTCTTTTTTTTTTCGTCTTATTGTTTTTCGCTCAGCGCGTGAATACGAACTCTCTTTTTTGGTCTCTACTAATTCAATGGGGAAATATCTGGCTCTTCAGCAGCAGTCCCTGCACTATATCATTTAGCGGCCTGAGTGGGAGGTGACACAACGGATTTCGTCAACAATTTTTCCCATTACTATGGCCCATCCATTATCTGCGCCGCTTAACCTCTGAGGGTCGCCGAGCCCAGCCCGGCTGACTGTGGGCGAGGGGCCAGGGAACACCCTGAGCGGGTCACAGGGCCAACATACAGGGGACAAAAAAAAACCAAAACATTCACACTCACGCCTACGGTCAATTTAGAGTCTCCAGTTAACCTAATGGTTTGCATTAATGTGCATTGACCTAATGCATGACGGTGGACTGTGGGAGGAAGCTGGAGTAGTCCATCTGGCGCTGAGGCACAGGCGCTAAACGCTATAGTCTAATCCCAGCCTATCAAGCTCACAGTAATATCGTCGCTTTATGCATTAACATGCGTTCATTTAGCATATTCGTCAGATAGACCTGAGGACACCGGGGTTAAAATGCCAAGCTGTGCTTACTATATCTTTTTGGAGCATTAGCTCAGTGTGTCAGCGT